>SJYX01019009.1:136904-194646 GCA_006410675.1 Oreotragus oreotragus | reverse complement strand
ATATGGTTTCTGTTTTCAAGAATTCACTATAAAAAAATATATATATATATATATATATATATATATATATGAAACTAGTATCAGACTGACATGCTATATGCTTTAAAGAGGTTGAGACAAAGTGCTGAGGCAGCACAGGAGAGGGAAAGAGCAGATCTAGCAAGACTAAGAACGTAGCATTGGTGCTGAAGGATATTTAGAATTAGGCAAGCTGTGATGAGTTGGGGACTGAGATAGGGAAGGGAAAAGTCATGTTAATGTTTCTAATTTAAAATGAGGAAATTGGTCCATATAATTTTCAGTTGCATGAGAGCTCTAAAATTCAATTCTACAAAATCATGCTTTCATTCCTTGATGAATATATGAGAATTCAGTAAATGAGTTGTTGCATCCAAAAATTTTAGCTGCTGGGCATGAAGTTTACCCAGTATTCACAGCAAAACAGATTACCAGTAGAAACTTGAATTAGAAAAATGCTGACACAGTAGAAAATATAATTTGTACCCAATGGCTTGAAAAAAACCTATTGAACTACCCAGTAACTGTACAGCTACTAAATGGGCCCTAATGGCATTTTCGTTTTTCATGTCGGCATTTCAAGGTTGTTCTGACAAAGTTCACCTGGGAAGAAGGGCTTTTAGTGAAATGGCAAAATGGTGCTTCATCTGATGTCTCAGTTGAAACCTGTGCTTTGAAATCATTTGGATGCTGTTCGTGGCAATGTCCTTATAAGCTAGGCAGGCCTTTTGCCAATTTCATTGTTTCTAAGAATTACCTAGGGAGCTTAAAACAAATGCAGATTCCCTGAGCGCTGCCTTTGAATATTCTGGCTTAGTAGGTCTGTGGCAGGGCCCAGACATCTGTATTTTAGCAGCAATCTGAGGCAAGTGGTCTCAGCAACACTTAAAGAAGCATCTAGTTGAGAAGGTTGAGTGGGATGTCTGAGGTCACACAGAATAGCCATTGAACCAGAATATGTTCTGGAAGGAGCACTACTTCTGAGTGTCAGAATAAACCTGAGAACTGAAGCTCCTTGAAAAGGCAGAGCTGGAAGAAAACAAATTTTAAGCTACTAATCAAAGACTTAGGTGTCAGAATTGGCTCAGTGCATGTAAAGTCTTGAGGTCAATATTTGGTCTTGGTTACCCTGAGTTTTCCTCCTCACTTAGTGTCCTTGGTTATTTCTCTCCCACCCCCACTGTGCGGCACCTAAGCCTGCTTAAGTGCAGCATCCCCCATCCTTCACTGGAAACCTGCCCTGTGCTTCTTCAGCTCCATGGCGTCCTGGTTCCTAGGGCTTCCCTCTGAAAGGGACGATTAAGAGACACAAAATGAAGCAATAACTTCCTAAAGAATCCCAGAAATTGGTTGGTAGAAAAGATTTGGAAGCCATCCAACCCCCTAAATCACAGTGCACCTTGCTGTCAGTAATAACGAGAGAAAACGGAGTCTAGAAGAAAAATTCCCATCTAAATCTAGTTTCAGGCTTCTTATATAAATCTGGGACAGCATATGTATGTAAAAATCTCAACGGGCCAAGAATGCACATCAGATGCTGTTCTAAACACAGAGTCACTTTGCTGCAGGAAGGAGGCATTGGCTGCAGGAGAGCCCTGGTTCTAAAGCAGATGTAGCTCACAGATGATAAGCTGCTCTGGAGAAAAGAGATGATGAAAATGACTTTTGTTTCAGAGGCATCCCTTTTAATGATAGCTCAAATAATTAACTTCAATGGCAGCATCTGCAGAGTGCCTTATACAACACTGTTCAAGGTGCCTTATAAAAACCTACCGTTTTAACAGATAACTTAGAAGGGTGAGAAGTTTCAAAGCAGTGTGCAATGTCAAATTGGGGTCTGGAAAGAGGCTAGTCTGTATCTTCTGGGGATTTTAGCAGCAGGGCCTGTAGGATAGCATGTGTTTTTATCCAGGCTGGTGACCCATGTAGGGCTAACCAAGGGTTAAGAGCAAGAGAAGAAGGCAAGAGAATGACCACTAGGGAGCAGAGAAGAGCTGGGGTAAAATGACCACTCAAAGCAAGTGGAGTAAACCTCTGCTGCTGCTGCTGCTAAGTCACTTCAGTCGTGTCCGACTCTGTATGACCCCATAGATGGCAGCCCACCAGGCTCCCCTGTCCCTGGGATTCTCCAGGCAAGCACACTGGAGTGGGTTGCCATTTCCTTCTCCAATGCATGAAAGTGAAAAGTGAAAGTGAAGTCGCACAGTCGTGTCTGACTCTTCACGACCCCATGGACTGCAGCCTACCAGACTCCTCCGTCCATGGGATTTTCTAGGCAAGAGTACTGGAGTGGGGTGCCATCGCCTAGAGAGGGCCAATTCTACCTGTAATTTCAGCCTCTACAGTTCAGATTTGCTTCTCTGCCATAGCCATGTTTGAGCCATTCAGCACATGTTTAGGAGCAGGGAGGTTTAAACAGGCTATTGACAGGTGAGAGATATCCTCCTCTGCAAAATATCTGTGTAGAGACATCCTTGAGGAGAAATAAAGATACTTAGATGGATATTTTGAGACCTCATTCATGATTGTTCTAAGTAATGATTTTAACACAAACCTGTAGGATGAGAAGATGATTTTCAACTGCAAATTCACTTCTGTAGAAGTATTTATGTGGCATATTTGCAGGAGATAATAATTATTTTAAACTGTGAGGTGTGCTGGGTAGAACACAGGCTAACTGGCCTCAAGGCTGGATGTTTTCATCCTGTGACTCCTAGTGCCCTCACGACAGCCTCGGGCTCTGCTTCACCTGGCTGAGTGCCCAGCATAGAACGGTGCATGGCAGGTGGGCTGCCTGGTGGGAGTGTCCCCTTGAGGGCAGTGGCCATCTCCTGCTCTTTCCTGCAGCCCCGTAGGAGGCCCTGAGGGTAGCACTCTGGGGGAAGTGGCAGAGAAGATGAATCTCTAGTCACCGGATAGTGTTTCCTTTGCATAGTTTGCTGTCCTCTTGCTCGCCTGTGTCACCTCTGAATTTCTGTGTGTTTCCCATCCGTTAACATCAACCTGAAGCATTTCTAGATGTCTTCTGTCACTGTCTTTCATTGTCAGCCCCTATAGCTGGTACCCCACAATGAACCATTATATTGTCTGTGGTTATATATGATTCTCTGGTGGTTCCAGATGTGAAATCTTGTTTCCTTAATGACACTCTAACTATCTCCAGCAAATCAGCATCTGCTCTGCTGGGCTTAGTCAGGGCCAGATACATGACTCTCAGTAATTTGCTTTTTGGTCCTTGTTGCTCTTCCAGGATCTGGGGTTTGTCAGCCAAATCAATCAGTAAACAGAAAGACAGCATGGTACAGTGAAAATATCACTGAATGAACAAAAGGGCGTTGGGAGTCTAGTGCTCCTACTGTTTAACTTGAAGAGGGTGTGTGGATGGGCCACCCAGATTTCTGTGTTTCAGTGTCCTCTTCTTTAAGATTAGAATGTGACTTGGTTTGCACGCCTGTTGTGAGAATGAGCACAGAGGTGAAAGGGATTTCCAGAGATGCAATGCACGCTCAGTAGCTTCAGTCATGCCCAACACTTCGTACCCCATAGACTGTAGCCCGCCAGGCTCTCTGTCCATTGGATTCTCCAGAGATCAAAATCATTAGGTAAATGGGGAGTGTGAGTAGACCAACTTGGCAATGTGGAGAAAGGGAAGCTGAGATGGTTCTGACCACAACCTACCTGGAATAGTATTGAAGTAAGACATCATATAAGTTAAATAAGCAGGGTGACAATATACAGCCTTGACGTACTCCTTTTCCTGTTTGGAACCAGTCTGTTGTTCCATGTCCAGTTCTAACTGTTGCTTCCTGATCTGCATACAGATTCCTCAAGAGGCAGGTCAGCTGATTTGGTATTCCCTTTAAGAATTTTCCACAGTTTGTGGTAACCGACATAGTCAAAGATTTTGGCATAGTCAATAAAGCAGAAATAGATGTTTTTCTGGAATTCTCTTGCTTTTTCGATAATCCAACGGATGTTGACAATTTGATTTCTGGTTTGTCTGCCTTTTCTACAAACCATGTGGAACATTTAGGAGTTCACTGTTCATATACTATTGAAGCCTGGCTTGGAGAATTTTGAGCATTACTTTACTGGAAGGTGAAATGAGTGTAATTGTGCAGTAGTTTGAACATTCTTTGGCATTGCCTTTCTTATGGACTGGAATGAAAACTGACCTTTTCCAGTCCTGTGGCCACTGTTGACTTTTCCAACTTTGCTGGCATATTGAGTGCAACACTTTCACAGCATCATCTTTTAGAATTTGAAATAGCTCCACTGGAATTCCATCTCCTCCAGTAGCTTTGTTCATAGTGATGCTTCCTAAGGCCCATGTGACTTTGCATTCCAGGATGTCTGGCTCTAGGTGAGTGATCATACCATGATTATCTGGGTTGTAAGATCTTTTTTGTATAGTTCTTCTGTGTATTCTTGCCACCTCTTCTTAATATTGTCTGCTTCTCTTAGGTCCATACCATTTCTGTCCTTTATTGTGCCCATCTTTGCATGAAATGTTTGCTTGGTATGTCTGATTTTCTTGAAGAGATCTCTAGTCTTTTACATTCTATTGTTTTCCTCTATTTCTTTGCACTGATCACTGAGGAAGCCTTTCTTATCTCTCCTTGCTATTCTTTGGAACTCCACATTCAAATGAGTATATCTTTCCTTTTCTCCTTTGTTTTTGGCTTCTCTTCTTTTCACAGCTATTTCTAAGGCCTCCTCAGACAGCCATTTGCTTTTATGCATTTCTTTTTCTTGGGGATGGTCTTGATCCCTGTCTCCTGTACAATGTCACAAACCTCCGTCCATAGCTCATCAGGCACTCTGTCTATCATATCTAATCCCTTGAATCTATTTCTCACTTCCACTGTATAATCTTGAGAAATCTATATGCAGGTCAGGAAGCAACAGTTAGATCTGGACATGAAATAGCAGACTGGTTCCAAACAGGGAAAGGAATAGATCAAGGCTGTGTATGGTCACCCTGCTTATTTAATTTATATGCAGAGTTCATCATGAGAAATGCTAGGCTGGATGAAGCACAAGCTGGAATCAAGATTGCTGGGAGAAATATCAATAACCTCAGATATATAGATGACACCACCCTTATGGCACAAAGCAAAGAAAAACTAAAGAGCCTTTGATGAAAGTGAAAGAGGAGAGTGAAAAAATTGACTTAAAATGCAACATTCAGAAATCTAAGATCATGGCATCTGGTCCCATCACTTCATGGCAAAGAGATGGAGAAACAGTGAAAACAGTGACAGACTTTATTTTTGGAGGGGCTCCAAAATCACTGCAGATGTTGACTGCAGCCATGAAATTAAAAGACGCTTACCTAGATGTCATATTAAAAAGCAGAGACATTACTTTTCCAACAGTGATCCATCTAGTCAAGGCTATGGTTTTTCCAGTAATCATGTATGGATGTGAGAGTTGGACTATAAAGAAAGCTGAGTGCCAAAGAATTGATGCTTTTGAACTGTCGTGTTGGAGAAGACTCTTGAGAGTCCCTTGGACTGCAAGGAGATCCAACCAGTCCATCTTAAAGGAAATCAGTTCTGAATATTTATTAGAAGGATTGATGCTGAAGCTGAAACTCCAGTACTTTGGCCACCTGATACAAATAACTGACTCATTGGAAAAGACCCTGTTACTGGGAGAGATTGAAGGCTGGAGGAGAAGGGGACAACAGAGGATGAGATGGCTGGATGACAGCACTGACTCAATGGACATGAGTTTGAGTAAACTCTGGGAATTGGTGATGGACAGGGAGGGCTGGCACGCTGCAGTTCGTGGGGTCGCAAAGAGTTGGACACGACTGAACGACTAAACTGAACTGAACTGATGTTGGTACCAGCTTCAGGAACTATAGGAAACTCACATAATAAATGACAGTGATAGAAGATGTCTAAAAACCCCGGTGAGAGGGTTGGGGAGGGGGAATCCGGGAGGGAACACCTTCATGACAGAGGCTGACTAGTTGGTTGCTTCCTTTCCCATAGCTTCCTCTGGGATAGGTGTCCCAGGTGACGGTTTGTAAGTGTCTCTATCACAGAGAGTTAAATATTTCACTTATGTCACCTGCCTTCCCCAAGCCTCTTCTCTTTTCAGTTGCTGTGACTAAAACCACTAAAATGGAAAACACAGGCCAGAAACCTCTCATAGCCTCCTGCTGCAAAATAGAAAAGGCACAGAGACCAGCTCCTGTGCTGGGGCTCATCCTGTAGGAAACAGGTGGGAGAAAGTGAGTCTCAATGGTGCTCATACCGGGCCTAAGGTTATGTTTTCTGAAAAGGTCTGGCCATGAAGACAGCCAGAAGTGTGAGGGGAAAGAGTGGGGATCATCATGTATAGGCCTCAGGATTTTCTGCAAGGAAATGTGGGGCATGGGACCACTGCAGATGTGAGGAGCAGTTAACTGACCTTATTTAGCCATCCTGTAGATCTCAATTCAGGCTTCCCAGGTGGCCAGTAATAAAGAATCTGCCTGCCAACCAGGAGATGTGCGTTTGATCCCTGGGTCAGGAGGATTCCCTGGAGAAGAGAATGGCAATTCATTCCAGTACTCTTGTTTGGAAAATCCCAAGGACAGAGGAGCCTGGTGGGCTAAAGTCCTTGGGGTCGCAAAGAGTCAGACGTGACTGAGTGACTAACTACAAAGATCTCAATTCATGAAAAAATGTAGAATACTTTTGGAACTTTATACCAGTTCCCAGCCTTCTGTCCTGCAGGGCATGAATTGGGAGTTGATCTAGAAGAAAAAGAAAGAGAAATGGACTGGGTCAGCTATACCTGCCCATCTGTAGTTATTTAGAGGCTGCATGTTTGAAATAAAACAAGTGTAGGGGTCAAATGTTAGTCTGCTAGAAATGACATTGACTTCTTAGGATCTATTCTAATGGTCTTATCTTGAAGATGTTTTGCTATCTATGATGTAGGGCTAACTGTGTTGCTTGCTAACTGTGTTGCTAACTAACTGTGGGTTGCTTGCTAACAGCAGTTATAGGCACATCCTGCAAAAGGGCATAGTAAACAAATGAGGAGAGCCTTAACCTATTTCTAAGAATTGCTGGTTAAATCTGAACTCAAACCATGGGTCTCATGGTTGACACTTGAAATATGGAGTCCTTCTGAGATGACTCTCCTCAAACAGTCTGTTTGATGAAGAACTGGTGCTCTACTTGTGATGCTCAGCAGACGTAAATCTTAGGTACTCTGATGACAATGAAAGGGATAGAAAGAATGCAAATACTTGTGCAGACAAAATTATTATGTCCCTATTACAGAAGAGGAAACTAAAACACAGAGAAGAAATATTTTGCAAAAGTGTCCTGTAATGTCAGCTCCTTTCAGAATTACCCTTTAATTTCTACCTTTGACATAGTTGCTCTTTATTGAATCAGCTCAGAAATCTTGAAATCATCCTCAACAACTCCACCTTTTAAGTAACCAAAGCAGTTTAATTTTCAAGTTATATCAGTTCATACTCAGAATCTTGCAGGTAAATTATTAGAAATAATAAGAGACTTTAACCGTATGGCCAGCACCAGGATCAATATGCCACCCCTGTGTGTTTTCGTATGTTCTGAAGTTAAAGATTAAGAAACACAATTCAAAAATATTTCTCCTAAAAGCTCACATTAGTTGAATGCTTATTATATATTAAATACTCTGCATATATTATTTCATGCCAGTAGATATGTTAGTATGTGAATGGAAAAGAAAATATGGAGGGATATATATATATATTATCAAACTCGTCCTTCTGACTGCAACTTCATTCTTAGTCAAGTACCTCCTTTATTGTTTATTTCTGTAAGGTTCTGTGATTTGGTAAGTCTGTCTGAAATGTCTCTTCTGTTCTCCCTTTCTATTCTGGCTGCTTTGCACAGCTTACGGGGTCTTAGTTCCTGATCAGGCATTGAACCTGGGCCCTCAGCATCCTAACCACTGGACCATCAAGGAATTCCTTCTAATGTTCTCTCTTGAATGATAATCTGGGAATATAATTCTTTATTATTATTATTTTCCTGTATTTTGATAATATGAATTCATTGTCTTTTGATCTCTGTTTTTGCTAATGAAAGATCGAATTGTGAATTCTTTGTAAATATTCTGCCTTTCTTCTTTGGTTGTTCCTAAGATTCTCTTCTTATCTTTGAGGTTTTGTGGCAGTGTGTCTAAAAATCCACGTGTGGATTTTTTAAAAGTATGGTATGTTGGGGTACAGTGTATTTCTACCTTTCAGCAATTCTGTAAAATCCTAGGAGATTATTAATAAATACTGACTTTTCAGGGTTCAGTCTAACCTCCTGGTAGAGCATTCATTAAGTATAAATTGGATGTTTCCTTCTATTATCTGTATTTCTTAAGCTTTATTTAATATTTTCCGTATTTTAATCAGTGTGGGGAACTTCTAGTTCCCTAGTTCAGTTTTCAGCTCTGCTTATTTACTGAATGTTTAATTTCTCTGAAAACACATTGTATATATGTTTGTGTGTTTAATTCCTAAACGTAATATTTAACCTTTACTTTCAAAGCTGCTAGTTCTTTTCCATAAGGTCCTATGAAAGTGAAAGTGAAAGTGAAGTCGCTCAGTCGTGTCCGACTCTTTGCGACCCCATGGACTGTAGCCTACCAGACTTCTCCGTCCATGGGATTTTCCAGGCAAGAATACTGGAGTGGGTTACCATTTCCTTCTCCAGGGCATCTTCCCGACCCAGGGATTGAACCCGGGTCTCCTGCATTGGAGGCAGGCGCTTTAACCTCTGAGCATAAGACACAGTTTTCCCTTATACCTTTTTTTATTTTTGTCTCTGTGTTTACTTTGATCATACTATTTTAGAGTCTAGTTTTTCTACTCTCTAAAATTTTGGGGGATTGAGTATATCTGTTTATCAATATTTCCCTTCTGATCATTTCCTTGTGTGTGTGTGTGTTTAGCTATACTCTTCTGTTTGTATGCATTGTTTTATGCTCAGGTATCTGGTCCCATAAACCCTTGGTTATAGACATATTGCCATGAAGGGTTTTTATGTTTTTTGTTTTTGTTTTAACTTCCAGGTTATCCAGGGATTTTGTAGGTCTAAACCAATGTTTTGATTTACTTATCACTCTGAGCTATGAATATCATATTGATAGAAAAAAATGTCGGGTTTACAACTTTACCCGACATGGGTTATGTTGCTTAACAAAAATTAACCTTTTAATTATGGATATTGTACAGTTATTGCTTGGCTTGTGTGTTTTTGTATTTTCACACACCATTCCCAAGACGCATTTTCTCTCTTTGATGTCTAAGCTAGTGGGTATACTTCTATTCTCATTATCACTAAGGTTTCTTAGATTTAGCATCCTGCTTCACATGTGTGAAATATCACCTATCCTCTCCTAATGTGGGCTCTAAAGCCAAGCCCTGTAACTCCTACGTCCAGTAGTCCATTATACCATGCGGTATTACTTGGGCCACTGTTGTTTTGATTTCTTGATGGCTATGCTTTCTTTATATATATACATTTATCACTCAGTCGTGTCCGACTCTTTGTGACCCTGTGAACTGTAGCCTACCAGGCTGCTCCGTCCTTGGGATTCTCCAGGCAAGAATACTGGAGTGGGTTGCCATTTCCTTCTCCAGGGGAGCTTCCCGACCCAGGGATCGAACCCAGGTCTCCCGCACTGCAGGCAGACGCATTAACCTCTGAGCCACCAAGGAAACCCAAGTTTCCTCTCTTTTATGATACTTAGAAATTCCCCTTTCTTTCCTTTGAGTTCAAGTATATGTTATGTTATACAATGTATATAATCAGACCTTCACTTTCCTGTAAGCAGAACTCTTGCTTTGTTGACTGAATCTGCCATGTTCCTGGAATGTCATAATTTATAAGATTAATAGACATTTTTAAAGAAAATGAATGTTTTACTAAGAAAACAATCTTTAAGGTGCTTCCCTGGTGGTCCAGTGGCTAAGACTCCATGCTCCCAATACAGGGGGCCTGGGTGCAACCCTGGTCGGGGAACTAGATCCCACATATTAACTAGATCTTAACATGCCACAGTTAAGGGTTCACATGCTGCAACTAAAGATCCCATGTGCCACAATTAAGACCTGGCACAGCCAAATAAATAAATATTTTTTAAAAAACCCAAAAAACAATATTTAAGTCAAGGGACTTCTGGTTTCTATTTGAATTGCTACTAACTCACAACAAGATAAATTAAGATTGACAGTAAGTCTATTGCCAAATCTAGAAGGAATTTCTACCATTAGGTCGATTGAACTGGACTGAAGTGTAATCGATGGTCCATTGTCTAGGCTCATGAGAAATCTGCCCGTTCCGGTTCCCTCCCTCCTTCTTGTATTCTCTGTCCTGGTTGGAAGCACGAGCTCTGTACTGACTGGAAATCTCTCTCCACTGCGTGACAGCTGTGTGCGTGTGTAGCGTATGTTGAGATAGGTAAGAAGCTATTCTTTCTCACTTCCCACCTTCTCTTTAAATCCCAACTTCATCTCCAACCCACACCTGTACTGTTTCCTTTTAACATCTAGTAAAACACTGAAATTTTAAAAATACAACTGTATGAAGTATGTGAAGAAGGGAAAATGTGCTGTATTTTGGGAGTCACGAACCTTCCAGAAAAGCGCTATTTACAGGATTGAGTTAGGAAAAACATTGGTGGCAGTGCATCATGGGAAGTTCAGTTTAGTACATACAGAATCAACATATAGCATAACAACATGCTGATAAATATACCAAACCAGTGGGATTAAGAAAATTCTTGAGATGTTTACAGAAGACTTTCATATCATTGTATATCCAGCAGTTTGATAATGAGAGAAATTTCGCATATTATGATTTTTAGGGAACGTTAAACCTAGGAAGATAGTTCCTCACCCAAGGAGGGCACAGAAGAAGACCTGCATGAAGTCTGTGACAATGGACTACACAGCCAGGAAGGAAAGATCACCCTGAGATTGAAAAGACGTTCTTATAAAGATTGTTAGTTAGAAGATACAGAAGGAAATCATTTAAAATATTTAAATCAAACGCAACAAAACCCGGCATTTGTGCTCCTATATTTGAAAACAGTTAAGAGGTAACATATGGACAGAAAATGATGAGAAAGGAGATTAGAAGAAAAAACAGGTGAGAGAGCAAGGAATGATTATGAGACAATTAGAAGGAAAATAGCAGAAACAAAATTCACTACAGAGGCAGTAGAGAACTGATACTATGCAAACAGATATAATAATGTGGAGTATATATTTGAGAGACCCTATTAGATGGATCTGCTAGGTGGAAATTTATAAATAAAGGATAATACTATGAAAGAAGATAGAAGAGAAAGGAGTGATCCCAGGCCTAAGATTAATATGATCATTTCTTCTAGGAAGAAGTCAAAACAATTGGAACAAATCAAAAGATTGATAAAGAGGTTGTTTCCTGAGCTACAATATACGATAAACCACCAGAGAATGCAGATCAAAAGAGTCTATGTTCCATGTAATAAAAACAAAAACTTGCATCCCGTTGGGTGGAATTTAATTGCATGAATGAATGAAACATGAAGTTTAATTAGCAGTTCCACCCAAGAACTCACAGAAATAAATATCATACCAACTTGAATTATAAGACACATCATGCAAAACGTCAGAGGACTCAGATTTTTCAAAGTAGATAGCCCAAAACAAGTTGTGTGGCAGTTAAATTCAATACGTAAGTGCCAAAAGTACTAGTTGATTGGAATTAAAAAGGATTTCTTAAACTTGAAAATGTTGTTTAATATTATACAAATAAGTCACAGAGTATACTCACTTGTAAGCACTATGTGCATCAAGAAATAGAACAAGATCAGCTCCCCTCAAGCCCTCATGCCCCTTCACAGTCAGTATTCATCCTCCCCCCTCACTTAGAGTAAGAATGACATTTTCTTGATCATGTATCACTAAACAGTATAGTCTATTTTTTTGTTTTATATAAATGCAATTGTACTGTGTGTGCTATTTTCTATCTTTATTCCTTCATTTAATGTTATGTTTATCCGATTTATCCATGTTGGTTATGTGTAACGATGATCCTTTCATTTTTGTTGATATTTTGTGCTCTTTTAATGAAAAGCCTATGATCTTTTTGTATTCTGGCTATTGGTTCTGGCACATAATTCTGCTGTAAAATTATTGTCTATGTTTTTTGCTGAACATATATATGTAAGATTGTTGGTGATATCCTTAGGGATAGAATTACAGGATCTCAGGGGATGTGCAGACTTAGCCATAGAAATACTGTCAGTTTTCCAAACTGGTTAAAACAGTTGACATTCCCATCAGCTGTGTACAAGTTCCACTTGCTCCCGTCATCACCAACACTTGGTATTATCAGCAGTTTACGTTTTAACTGACCTACTGTCTGTAAAGTGGTGCTGCATTTTAGTTTTAATTTCTTTAATGATTAATAAGGTTGAACATACTTTTATATCTTTATTGGCCATTTAACTTTCCCCTTTAATAATATGTCTTTTTAGAACACTTGCCTATTTTTCTGGTCTTTGTAGGAAATCTTTATGTATTTTAAATAACAGTCCTTTGTTTATATGTGTGAAAAGTATAGCCTGTGGCTTGTTTTTATGGCATCTTTTAAGGAACAGATCATTTTAATTTTATTATATTGGTACTTGTCATTATTTATAGTTAATATATTTTTGTTTTACTTAAGAAATCAATTTATACCCAAATTTATAAAGATATTCCTTTCTATTGACAAGAAGTTATACTGCTTTTCCTTTTCCATTTATTTAGGTTTATGGTCTACCTGAAGTTAATATCTTCTATATGGTATGAAGTAGATTCTAATTTTATTTTATTTTCCTTATAGATTATTCAATTATCTCAGAAACACTTATTGAAAATCTGTCCCTGCCCTACAGAGCTGCAGTTTCACCCTGTATAAATCAAGTGTTCATGTGTGGATAGATCCCCTTCTAGGTTCTCTGTTCTTTGCCTTTGTCTTTTTGCCTTTTCTCATTACCAAAGCTTTATAATATGACATGGTATCTGGAAAGCAAGTCTTCCCACTTTGTTCTTCTTTAAGTGGATCGTGTCTATTTCTTTTCATTTTCATAGAACTTGTTTAGCTGACTTGTCAAGTTATATACTTGGGCAGACTTCCTGGATTTTAAATGATATCTTTGCCTTTGTCTTTTTGCCTTTTCTCATTACCAAAGCTTTATAATATGACATGGTATCTGGAAAGCAAGTCTTCCCACTTTGTTCTTCTTTAAGTGGATCGTGTCTATTTCTTTTCATTTTCATAGAACTTGTTTAGCTGACTTGTCAAGTTATATACTTGGGCAGACTTCCTGGATTTTAAATGATATTATTGTTAATAGATTGAGTCTTTAGATTTATTTGGGAAGAACTGACAGCTTTAAATATGGAATCTTCCTGTCTTCCTGCCTGTCAACATGTATCTTCTTTATTTAACTCTCATTAAGGCGTATCAGTAAAATTTTATTATTTGATTTGTAGGAATCTGGCACATTGGTCAGCTAATTATTACTTTCTGTTTTACATTTTTAGTAATACCATATATACTGTTTTAATTACTTTTAATTATTGTTGGTTTACTGAAGTAAAAATGATTTTTGTATATTGATTTCATATATAGAAAACTTGATAAACTCAAGAAATTTAACAAGATGAAACCATCTGCGAATTATGATAATTTTATTTCTTCCTTTTTAACCTCTACTTTTTTGTTTCCTGACTTCTTGTCCTGTATATGGGCAGAAGGTGGGAAAGAGTTAAGCCTTGTTTTGTTTCCGATATTGCTGCAAGTTTTTTGTGTATGACATTATCTTTAATAGATTTATAAGTTCCCTTCCTTACCTAGCTTGCTTAAAGACTTTATTTTTATTATGAATGGATACTGAATTTTGTCAAATACGTTCTCCTGTGCCATGCTGCTGCTAAGTCACTTCAGTCGTGTCCGACTCTGTGTGACCCCATAGACGGCAGCCCTCCAGGCTCCGCCATCCCTGGGATTCTCCAGGCAAGAATACTGGAGTGGGTTGCCATTTCCTACTCCAATGCATGAAAGAGAAAAGTGAAAGTGAAGTCGCTCCGTCTGTCCGACTGTTAGCGACCCCATGGACTGCAGCCCACCAGGCTACTCCGTCCATTGGATTTTCCAGGCAAGAGTACTGAGGTGGGGTGCCATTGCCTTNGACCTGTCTCTTATACACATCTAGATGTGTATAAGAGACAGGTCTGTCCGACTGTTAGCGACCCCATGGACTGCAGCCCACCAGGCTACTCCGTCCATTGGATTTTCCAGGCAAGAGTACTGAGGTGGGGTGCCATTGCCTTCCCCGTCTCCTGTGCCATATGAGGTTATAAAATTATCTTTACCCTTAATTTGCTAGTGAAATGGGAGGCTGTTCATGTAGTTGATGGGTGGAGGCCAGAGCAGCAATTCTTGGTTACCACTCAGGGTTGCTGTTTCTCCTACACTTTGGCCTTATAGTTTCTTACTATCTTTTCAGTCCTTTCCTGCAATTAAGATGATTTTTTAAAGAGTCACTTATATGGAAATTTTGAAACAATATTTTACCATATTAGAAATATAGATAACTTTGCATTGAAAATGAAATAATGGAAAAATGTATTTTGATTAAAAAAAACAGTTTCTAAAGGGAAGAATACAATACTTGAAGTACTGAGAGAGCTCATGTGGCAGAACAATAGTTTCTTATAACAAGGAACTAAGACTGGTTGGCTCCTAATTGTAGCTCAATCAAGAGAGCAGATGCCCAGCTTCAGTTGATTTTTCTGTTGGTCCCACTCTCCATGCAGCATAGACTTTAGAGTCAGGAGACTTGGGTATTATCTTGGGCCTGACTTTGGCCATGACATTGGCTCTCTCGGAGGTTCCTAGGTCATTTCTTCTCACTTTATCTGGCTGCTATCAAGCTAGATAGAAAAACAGCTTGTGCCACTGTTAAAGAAAAACAGTTTGTGCCTCTGTTATTCTCCATCAGAAAATTCTCTCCCAGTCTCGGGACACATCTTCCATTCCATCTTTCTCTGTGAATTTTCCATTAGATCCCTCTCACATCAACCAGCTTTTAAATGTCTCAAAAAGGCATTGGGGATCCATATATTAATAAGTAGCCACAGTTGCTTTGAGTTTGCAGGAGAGTAGAGAGCACCCTGGGAATATTGCAGGCATTCATTTGCTAATGATTTAAGAATTGTGTTTCATGTGGCATAAACACATCTGTCAATTGAATTATGTTCTGTATTCAAATAGGAGGTTAAATTACACTGCAGACAGAAAAAGAAAAATACAGTGATTTTAAACAGAATCAGGGAAGAAGAAGAAGAGGATTTTATGTCATTAATAAGAACATACAGATATAAAAACCCTACACCAAATCCTTTAGCTCCATAGCTCATGCATGGTATTTAAAAATTGAAAGCATACTTTTTCCCAGTAATATTATAAGTACTCTTGGTTCCTGGTTACCATGTTTACTAATAGGTATAGATCTAACACTTTTTGATTTGTGGTGATATTATTGGAAAAAAGAAAAGCTGTTTAGAATTTCTAAGGAACAATGAGATAAAACTTGAAGATAACATAGAAGAGATTCCAAACACAATAAAGGATGGTTTCTCAACATTAAGGCAAGAGCATGACCAATCTGTTGTATTATACTGGGAAGATGGTGAGTCTATAAGCAATTATACTGAGGGAAAGAAGTCAGAAAAGAGAACATACTGTAAATTCCATCCTTATAAAATGCTGTGAAATGCAAGCAACCCTATAGTGATAGAAAATGAACCCTAGTTGCCTGGAGATGCGGTGTCTGGATTGTGGGAAGGGGCAGTGGGGGAGGGTTACAAAGGGCAGGAAGAAATTTTTCACTGCATAATGAATTCACAGGTGTGAACATATCACAAAATTATCAAATTATATACTCTAATCATGAACCAGTTTATATCAATTATACCTTAAAAGCTTTTTTAAAAAAGTGAGCAACATTAAAAAAAAAAAAAAAAAACTACTTTGGAACCCCCTAAGTAAAATGAGACCAATAACCATACACGCCTCAAAAGATTATTATAATTATGAAATAACACATTCAGGGTGCTTGCAGTCATTCCTGGAAATAGTAAGCTGTCTAAAAATATTAGCCTTTGTTTTCTATTATTGGATCATTGAAAGAAGGTACTCTGAGAAGAATACAGAAGAATACTCTGAATACATTTTGCAGATGGCAGTTGAGGGGCAGCTACCCTTCCCTGTTATAGGTTCAATTGTGATCTCCCAAAATTCAGTGTTGAGTTCTTAACCTCTAGTACCTCAGAATGTGACTGTATTAAAGATAGGACCTTTAAAGAGGACCTTTAACCTTAAGTTAAGATGCAGTCAATAGTCTAATAAAACCGATGTCCTTACAAGCAGAGATTTGGACAGAGACCCTTGTGCACAGAGGAAGAGCTATCTGAGGACACAGAGAATTCAGCCATCTGTAAGCCAAGAAGAAAGGCTCTGGAAACACCAACCCTTCCAATATATTGATCATGGATTTCTAGCTTCCAGAACTGTGAAAGAACGTTTCTGTTGTTTAAGGTACCCAGTCTGTGATATTTTGTCATGGCGGCTCTAGCAAACTAACAAGCACCCCAGACAGAAAATCTCTTGCAATAGCCCTTGCATGTGTTCCAGGGAAGTTGCTCGTCAGCATTCTCTGCAGAGTATCCCGGTTTCCCTGCACAGAGCAGCCGTGAACTGTCGCTCATCTCAGGCTGCACTGTAATGACAAGCAGCCAAGCACAAGCCAGACACAGACTCTGCAGCACCTCCTTCGGTGCCTACCAGTGGGGGTGCCCACTGGGGTTTGCAGCTACGGTGCCCACCGGCTCCAGACTCCTCCTGCTTCGTTCCATTGTCAGGTGCAGCAGGGCCGAGACTTTGTATAATCAAGTGCTCTGTGCCCTAAGACATCAAAAAGGGCGGGGGAACAAGTGAAATGCACAGATTACTTTGCTCACAGGGATTTTATTTCCTAGTTCCTTTATGGCACTTTTCATCTGAAAAATTTTATGTTGGAATGTAGAAGCTTAAATATCTTCAATGGAATTACTATGCATTTTCTAAGACTCTGGTGTTCTCCTTTGTATAAAGAAAGACCTGTTTCTGCTCTCTCCCTTAAGATACTATGTCCTCATTTATTTCCCTGCCTTTTAAACTTTTCTTTCTTTATAACAAGCCCCTTGAACACCCCTTAGGAGTTTTTTTTGATCATAAACCAGATTTTTCATCCTTTGAATGCTTGTTCTCTCCAGCCCTCATATTAAACTTCCTGCAGTGTGACTCCACGAGTGATCTATCACACATAGGCACAGAAACTCCTCAGAGACGGAGACGTAAGCTTTAATATCTCACACAGCCTTCTGGGCACTAGGTGTTCTTGCTAAATCCCTGTAATGACTTTCCTTTCACAGAACTCAAATTTTCACAGAAACCAAAACTAATTTGAAACAAAACAAAACAAAACATTAATTTATTCATCAGACACATATTAGTGAAGTTGAATCAAAAGCCTTGTTTGCTCTAAGGAGACTTTCAGTCTAATAGAGGGATTCAAAAATGTAAATAAATATGTGTTCGAAAGTGTTGTAGGTTGGGGTTAGAAGGTAGAAGTTAAAAGATAGGAATTGAAAGTGTGGATGAGGTTAAAGAAGATAGGCCACCAGGAGAGGTGGAACAGGGTCCGGGGCTCTTTAGAGGAAGTGGCCTCAGAGCTGAGACTTAAAGGACAGGGGTGTTTAAATCTGTGGATATTCCTCCACCCCAGCCTGATGGAGATGCCTCAAGACATGTGGGACAGGAGACTTCCCTTGTAAGGAACTTACTTAGGGTCTGGTGGGGCACATGCTATGGCTTGGTGTCTGAATATTGTTACTATTACTCACTCATGAACATATGTTTAGCAAGGAGATTTATTGAGACTGAAAGTGTACTATACTGAACAAATGTATGGGAGTTTTTTTTTTTTTTTTAAACTTCTGTTATGTGACCATGTTATACCAGCTTTCTTAAGTGTATTCTAAGCTTCGCTAAGAATGGCTATCCATTCTCTTGAAACACAGGCAATTTAGAAATATACCAGTTTGAAGGCAACCAGCTCCTGGCCTCTAGCTTTTTTTCAGAAGGCTCTCCTGGCATGTGATGTATCAGTGTTCCTCCCTCTGTTCAATTCTCAAATTCTAAAATATGAAGATTTGTAACACAACAGAAAGCTATAAAATTTGGGGTCTTGTGTGCGTGTGTGTTAGTGTTATCCAAAGATAAGATGAGCTGGTCTCTTTAATTACCTTCAAAATGCCTGGAAAAATATGTAATATACAGTTGTCATCCTGGATTGGAAAGAGGACACAGCCTCTATCTCAGATGGCCTTTACCACCAATGTGGCCAATGGCACTCTGGCTGATGCTTACAGTGGAAGGAGAGGCGTGCTCTTACCTTGAAGAAGGGTGATTCTTAAGGTCCTCACCATGGGGTGCTTTGGTGCCGGTTTTATCCAGAGAAGGCATACGTGGTAGAAACATTGTGGGTTTTGAAGGTAAACAGGGGTTGGCTTTAGAGCTAAACAATGGCACTTCCATCAAAACAAAACAGTAAATTTCTGTGATTATCGACATCCTCGTCACTCCCCTCTGTCTTGATTTTCCTCTGAGGTGGGTCATGTCACCCACTTTACTGATTCACTATTGTCAGACTTATTGAAAAATGACCCTACCCACCTCCCTTACATTTAGGCCAACAGAACAGTTAAAGTAGGCATTAGTTTGCTTTCAGGTGCCTGCATCTTTGAATTGGCACACGGTACACACAGCCAGCCATATCCTCCTTACCTATTTACAAAAAAAGGATACTCATTTCCTAGCTGAATACTGCACAGATCACAATTTTCAATATCATTACTAATGAAGCGCCCTGTGCTGCTTTGATTGCCATCCGAATGTGAGCAGCTAATTAGATTGATTGTCTATTTGATGCCTGCTGATTAGCTTATGAAAGCCCTCTGAATTCCTGACTTTGTGAGAAAATGCCCCTGACTTTATGATTACTGATTGATGCTCCAATTTCTGATTGCTGTGTGAATAGACACTTAATAGCTCTGTCACCTTGACAAGGGTTTTGGTATTCATCTGATGAGGAAAACAGAGCAGGGTACTCTGTTTATCAATGTCTGCCAAACGTTTAAAGTTCTTTAGCGTGTGAAGACCACGAATCAGGGGCATCTGTATCCTTGTGACAAGGCCATGAAACTAATGTCGTGTGGTTAGTGAGTGTAATGAGAAAGGAGGAGGCTGGCAGGTGGCCCTGATGCTTTACTCTTCCCCAAGACCAGTTTTAGGACTAGGATTAATCTGGTTGGATCAGGAGTCATCTCTGTGCATTGACAGTTTTGCTTTCAAAAGTGAGTATGCAGAGTAGGCTATAGGTTCTGATGCACTCCCTCTGTCTTTCTTGATTTTACACTAAAATACATAAGGAGGCACCAGCAAAGATCAATTACCTATGAAAACACCAAAAACTCATAGTGGTAGTTGACCTGTTGTTGGAATCTAGGAGAATTTTCTCTCTCTGTGATATGCAGAACTGTGAGGTGGAACCCTGATTCAACTAAATGCTATTGCTTAAAGTAACAGGACTGAAGCGACTTAGCAGCAGCAGCAGCAGCAGATAAAGCCTCTTCAGTCTCTCCACTCTTTGTAACTGGATTCAGAATAGTCAGTTGTGTCCCAAGCAGAGAACTGGGTACCTTCCCCTCTGCTATGAGCAAGTTGCTTTTTGGGAAAGGTCTGACAGCTTGTTCATTGTCTTCTTACCTGCCTTTCTGCATCCAGTAAGATCCAACTCTCACTGTTACCCCATGGTTCAGAGGTCTAAAAACGTGCTCATTCCTGATAGTAAATTTTTTAGGACAAGAGAAGACACTGTGCACTGATGACCAAGAGAGATGGATTAGACTGAAGAGGACTGTAAGGATGACATGCAGGGGAAAGTAGGAATGGAAGAAAAAAACTGACTCCCTTCTTTTAAGGACTGACTCTGGTGATGCCTCACCTTCCGCTGTTTCATAGTTAGAAAATCAGGCAGTAGTGAGGATCTTGCCATGCTTTCCAAACTTGAGCTCAGGTATGGGTAAAAGGTAACAGTGTGCACATATCCTGTGACCCACAAAATCTCTTGTAGTAATAAGCACTAAGGGACAAGTGGCCCAGGTTGAACTTGTGCTGAGGAAGATGTGAAATGACATCTTGTGTGGATTTAATTCACATTCTCTAAATTTCTAATTTTAATGTATTCAAAACTATTTTTTTATTATGTCTTGCCTTAGGCTTAGTTCATTTCTGTATATCATTTGAGACATTCTCACCACTCTAAAGTCACAAAGATATTTTCAGTGATTTTCTGCTAAATATTGTAAAGTTTTGTTGTAATGTAAACAACGTACATTTATATTTCTAATTTATCAAGGTAAGATTGAGAGAATGGATTCTTTTTCTTTTTTAAAATATGGAAATACAGTTTTCCCAACAAAATTAACTGAAAAAAATCCAAGGGCAATGTCAGCTCTTTCATATTAATATATTTACTCTCTTTATACGTGTTTATCTATTTTGTTTCTGGGTCTCTTTTGAGCATTTGATTAGAATTGCAACAGAGCTACAGATCAGTTTGGACAGAATCTTTGCACTCACTATGTAGTCTTGATATCCATGAAGACATGTTTTTCTCTTTACTTACATAGGTCCTTTATAATTTTGTAAATTTGTTTTTAAAAATTTTTGTTTTTTTCCACTACACCACTTGTGTGATCTTAGTTCCCAGACCAGGGGTTGAACCTGAACCCGCAGCAGTGAAATCAATTAGTCCTAACCACTGTAGTGCCAGAAATTCCATATAAATGTCTGCATAAAAGATTTGTGATCTTCTGTTGGATTTATTCTTATATATTTTATAGTTTTGTTATAATTTTAAAAGGGGTACTTTAAAATTTTAGTTATTTGTTTCTTGCTATTTTTAAAAAGTGCATCCAGAAACATAAGTAATTAATGTTTCCTCTTATTAATACTAATGGTTTACCTATATATTCTTTTGGGTTTTCTGTATAGGTGGCCATATGGTCTACAATAATGGTATCATTCTTTTTTTCCTTTTCAAATCCTTATACTTTCAGTTTATATTTGTATTACATCAAAGTTTAAAAAGTCTGTTGAAAAGAAAAGCCAATAGTGGGTATATTTCAATGTTAAGAATTATGTCTATGCAAAGATTTTTAAGATAGTCAGGATATGACAGTTTTCTTTTATTCCTACTTGCTAAGAGCTTTTTTTCTTTTAAATGAAATCTGAGTGTTAATTTTTTTGAATTTTTTTTTGTAATTGAGATGATTATATATATTGCTTTAATATGATTGTGAAATAATTACATTTATAGTTTTTAAAAATTTTTTTTTTTTTTTAAACTTCTGTTATGTGACCATGTTATACCAGCTTTCTTAAGCGTATTCTAAGCTTCGCTAAGAATGGCTATCCATTCTCTTGAAACACAGGCAATTTAGAAATATACCAGTTTGAAGGCAACCAGCTCCTGGCCTCTAGCTTTTTTTCAGAAGGCTCTCCTGGCATGTGATGTATCAGTGTTCCTCCCTCTGTTCAATTCTCAAATTCTAAAATATGAAGATTTGTAACACAACAGAAAGCTATAAAATTTGGGGTCTTGTGTGCGTGTGTGTTAGTGTTATCCAAAGATAAGATGAGCTGGTCTCTTTAATTACCTTCAAAATGCCTGGAAAAATATGTAATATACAGTTGTCATCCTGGATTGGAAAGAGGACACAGCCTCTATCTCAGAAGGCCTTTACCACCAATGTGGCCAATGGCACTCTGGCTGATGCTTACAGTGGAAGGAGAGGCGTGCTCTTACCTTGAAGAAGGGTGATTCTCAAGGTCCTCACCATGGGGTGCTTTGGTGCCGGTTTTATCCAGAGAAGGCATACGTGGTAGAAACATTGTGGGTTTTGAAGGTAAACAGGGGTTGGCTTTAGAGCTAAACAATGGCACTTCCATCAAAACAAAACAGTAAATTTCTGTGATTATCGACATCCTCGTCACTCCCCTCTGTCTTGATTTTCCTCTGAGGTGGGTCATGTCACCCACTTTACTGATTCACTATTGTCAGACTTATTGAAAAATGACCCTACCCACCTCCCTTACATTTAGGCCAACAGAACAGTTAAAGTAGGCATTAGTTTGCTTTCAGGTGCCTGCATCTTTGAATTGGCACACGGTACACACAGCCAGCCATATCCTCCTTACCTATTTACAAAAAAAGGATACTCATTTCCTAGCTGAATACTGCACAGATCACAATTTTCAATATCATTACTAATGAAGCGCCCTGTGCTGCTTTGATTGCCATCCGAATGTGAGCAGCTAATTAGATTGATTGTCTATTTGATGCCTGCTGATTAGCTTATGAAAGCCCTCTGAATTCCTGACTTTGTGAGAAAATGCCCCTGACTTTATGATTACTGATTGATGCTCCAATTTCTGATTGCTGTGTGAATAGACACTTAATAGCTCTGTCACCTTGACAAGGGTTTTGGTATTCATCTGATGAGGAAAACAGAGCAGGGTACTCTGTTTATCAATGTCTGCCAAACGTTTAAAGTTCTTTAGCGTGTGAAGACCACGAATCAGGGGCATCTGTATCCTTGTGACAAGGCCATGAAACTAATGTCGTGTGGTTAGTGAGTGTAATGAGAAAGGAGGAGGCTGGCAGGTGGCCCTGATGCTTTACTCTTCCCCAAGACCAGTTTTAGGACTAGGATTAATCTGGTTGGATCAGGAGTCATCTCTGTGCATTGACAGTTTTGCTTTCAAAAGTGAGCATGCAGAGTAGGCTATAGGTTCTGATGCACTCCCTCTGTCTTTCTTGATTTTACACTAAAATACATAAGGAGGCACCAGCAAAGATCAATTACCTATGAAAACACCAAAAACTCATAGTGGTAGTTGACCTGTTGTTGGAATCTAGGAGAATTTTCTCTCTCTGTGATATGCAGAACTGTGAGGTGGAACCCTGATTCAACTAAATGCTATTGCTTAAAGTAACAGGACTGAAGCGACTTAGCAGCAGCAGCAGCAGCAGATAAAGCCTCTTCAGTCTCTCCACTCTTTGTAACTGGATTCAGAATAGTCAGTTGTGTCCCAAGCAGAGAACTGGGTACCTTCCCCTCTGCTATGAGCAAGTTGCTTTTTGGGAAAGGTCTGACAGCTTGTTCATTGTCTTCTTACCTGCCTTTCTGCATCCAGTAAGATCCAACTCTCACTGTTACCCCATGGTTCAGAGGTCTAAAAACGTGCTCATTCCTGATAGTAAATTTTTTAGGACAAGAGAAGACACTGTGCACTGATGACCAAGAGAGATGGATTAGACTGAAGAGGACTGTAAGGATGACATGCAGGGGAAAGTAGGAATGGAAGAAAAAAACTGACTCCCTTCTTTTAAGGACTGACTCTGGTGATGCCTCACCTTCCGCTGTTTCATAGTTAGAAAATCAGGCAGTAGTGAGGATCTTGCCGTGCTTTCCAAACTTGAGCTCAGGTATGGGTAAAAGGTAACAGTGTGCACATATCCTGTGACCCACAAAATCTCTTGTAGTAATAAGCACTAAGGGACAAGTGGCCCAGGTTGAACTTGTGCTGAGGAAGATGTGAAATGACATCTTGTGTGGATTTAATTCACATTCTCTAAATTTCTAATTTTAATGTATTCAAAACTATTTTTTTTATTATGTTTTGCCTTAGGCTTAGTTCATTTCTGTATATCATTTGAGACATTCTCACCACTCTAAAGTCACAAAGATATTTTCAGTGATTTTCTGCTAAATATTGTAAAGTTTTGTTGTAATGTAAACAACGTACATTTATATTTCTAATTTATCAAGGTAAGATTGAGAGAATGGATTCTTTTTCTTTTTTAAAATATGGAAATACAGTTTTCCCAACAAAATTAACTGAAAAAAATCCAAGGGCAATGTCAGCTCTTTCATATTAATATATTTACTCTCTTTATACGTGTTTATCTATTTTGTTTCTGGGTCTCTTTTGAGCATTTGATTAGAATTGCAACAGAGCTACAGATCAGTTTGGACAGAATCTTTGCACTCACTATGTAGTCTTGATATCCATGAAGACATGTTTTTCTCTTTACTTACATAGGTCCTTTATAATTTTGTAAATTTGTTTTTAAAAATTTTTGTTTTTTTCCACTACACCACTTGTGTGATCTTAGTTCCCAGACCAGGGGTTGAACCTGAACCCGCAGCAGTGAAATCAATTAGTCCTAACCACTGTAGTGCCAGAAATTCCATATAAATGTCTGCATAAAAGATTTGTGATCTTCTGTTGGATTTATTCTTATATATTTTATAGTTTTGTTATAATTTTAAAAGGGGTACTTTAAAATTTTAGTTATTTGTTTCTTGCTATTTTTAAAAAGTGCATCCAGAAACATAAGTAATTAATGTTTCCTCTTATTAATACTAATGGTTTACCTATATATTCTTTTGGGTTTTCTGTATAGGTGGCCATATGGTCTACAATAATGGTATCATTCTTTTTTTCCTTTTCAAATCCTTATACTTTCAGTTTATATTTGTATTACATCAAAGTTTAAAAAGTCTGTTGAAAAGAAAAGCCAATAGTGGGTATATTTCAATGTTAAGAATTATGTCTATGCAAAGATTTTTAAGATAGTCAGGATATGACAGTTTTCTTTTATTCCTACTTGCTAAGAGCTTTTTTTCTTTTAAATGAAATCTGAGTGTTAATTTTTTTGAATTTTTTTTTGTAATTGAGATGATTATATATATTGCTTTAATATGATTGTGAAATAATTACATTTATAGTTTTTAAAAAAGTATATTCCTGGATACCACTAATTTGATCATGATATATTATATTTTTTAGTTAGTTGCTGAATTTTGTACATATTTACAAATTTGCATCTATTTATGTGAATATCGTAGATTTCTTTTTTTCATTGTCCTTGACTGGTTTTGATGTAAAGGTTTTACTACCCTCATAAAAAAAGAGTTTGGTAGTAGATTTTTTGTATTCTTTAAAAATGTGCAAAGTCCTAAAAGTATCCTTCTTTCTCTTATCTGTCCTTTGAAATTTTATTAGAACTTTTCTGTAAACCCATGGAGACCTGATGGTTTTATTTTTGTGGGAAAATTTTGATTGAATTTTGTTAATGTTTTAAAACTTTCAGATTTTAAATTCTTCTTTCAGCAAGATTTTATCACTTGTATTTTCCTAAGAATAGCTTCACTGAACCTATATTTTCAAGTTCTTTGGCACTCATATTTAATACTAAGACTGTTGCCTTTTAAAATCTCTTGTAGCATCAGTAATTTCAATTCTAGTATTAGTTATTTGTATATCTTCTTCCATTCTGTTTTATGATAAATTTTGTCAGAGGCTTATAAATTCTTTTCATCCAAAGAACATTAAATAGATCTCAAAAACAACATATAAGTGGACTTCTTCAAGTCTAGTTTGATGAATTTTGTGTCTTACATGTAAATCAGTTCAGTTCAGTTCAGTTGCTCAGTTGTTTCCAATTCTTTGCAACCCCAATAATCGCAGCATGCCAGGGCTCCCTGTCCCTCACCAACTCCTGGAGTCCACTCAAACTCATGTCCATCGAGTCAGTGATGCCATCCAGCCATCTCATTCTCTGTCGCCCCTTCTCCTCCTGCCCCCAATCCCTCCCAGCATCAGGGTCTTTTCCAATGAGTCAACTCTTTGCATGAGGTGGCCAAAGTATTGGAGTTTCAGCTTCAGCATCAGTCCTTCCAAAGAACACCCAGAACTGATCTCATTTAGGATGGACTTGTTGGACCTCCTTGCAGTCCAAGGGACTCTCAAGAGTCTTCTCCAACACCACAGTTCAAAAGCATCAATTCTTTGGTGCTCAGCTTTCTTCACAGTTCAACTCTCACATCCATACATGACCACAGGAAAAACCATAGCCTTGACTAGATGGACCTTTGTTGCCAAAATAATGTCTCTACTTTTGAATATGCTATCTAGGTTGGTCATAACTTTCCTTCCAAGAAGTAAGTGTCTTTTAATTTCATGGCTACAGTCACCATCTGCAGTGATTTTGGAGCCCCCCAAAATAAAGTCTGACGCTGTTTCCACTGTTTCCCCATCTATTTCCCATAAAGTGATGGGGCCAGATGCCATGATCTTTGTTTTCTGAATGTTGAGCTTTAAGCCAACTTTTTCCCTCTCCTCTTTCACTTTCATCAAGAGGCTTTTTAGTTCCTCTTCACTTTCTGCCATAAGGGTGGTGTCATCTGCATATCTGAGGTTATTGATATTTCTCCTGGCAATCTTGATTCCAGCTTGTGCTTCTTCCAGCCCAGTATTTCTCATAATGTACTCTGCATATAAATTAAATAAGCAGGGTGACAATATACAGCCTTGATGTACTCCTTTTCCTATTTGGAACCAGTCTGTTGTTCCATGTCCAGTTCTAACTGTTGCTTAAACATTGAGTATTAATTTCATATATGTGGATTTATATCTGCCATGTTATTTTCAGATCTTTGTCCTCTTTTTGCTATTTCTCTTATATCTAACTTTCTCTTATTTTTAAAGAAAATGATAATTTGAGTATGCTTAAAATATGTGGTATTCATTCTTCACTATTCCTCCTTGCATCTTAGATTTTTCTTCTGAGATAGTGTTGTTTCTTCCTTTGTTTTCTCCTTTACATGTTCTATTTGTGGAGATCTGTTGTAAGTTACCTCTCATGTTTTGTTTGAAAGCATCTATTTCATTCAATATTTTTAGATATTATTTAAGATTATATAAGTCTACCTTCAACGTTACTTTCTCACAGCAACTGGTTTCAACTTTTTGTGATTAAAAGTTGACTGTCACTTTAATTGTCCTTTTTCTAAAAGTAAACTATGTAATTTTCATTTTTATCCTTTATCTATGTGAGGCTCTACAGCTTCATTAAGATAGGTCCTGATTTAATTTGATATTGATTTCTTGTTCTTTATTCTCTTCGGGGTTTGTTGATTGCCTAGAATTTAAGGATTGTTGTCTTTAATCTACTCCAGAAAATTCTTATCTACAATATCTCTAAGTATTTCTCTTCATGTTTTCTTTGGTGTTCTACCCTTGTTCTGTCATTTAATATGTTGAGCCTTATTATTCTTATATCCTCTATATCTCCACCTCAGTTTTATACTTTTTCTTTCTTCATTTTTCTCAGCTTACTTTTTTGATAATTCCTTCAATTCTGCTTTTTAGGTAATCTGGAAAATATGTGATACTTCTAATACCTACAGCCTTTTGGGGTTGATTTTATAATCTGTGTTTTTCTGCTGACTTTATTTGTATATGAATTGTTTCTACACTTGTTTAATGATTTCTTATTGTTAGTTCACATTTTTTGAAAAGTTATGGTTAACAAAGAAAGTGTTTGTCTTTGCTAGTTACTTGGTGGCCTAGTGAGGTAAATGAAGATCATTGAGCTTAAAATTTTTTTTCAAACCACATGAGTAGTTTTAATTGCAGCCACATGTCCATATGACCCAGGAATCTGGTTTAGGAATTCTCTGACTTTTTCTTTTCCTCTCTGTCTCATATATTTACAGCCAAGATCTATGCAGCAAGCCTTCTGCAGGAGGAATTTTTTGGTTCCCATTTTACTTACTGAGGATATTGCCCTTTGGTGGCCTCAGATTTACTAGGGACTCCCTAATCCAAGCTCCTTCCAGATATTGGGGCTCCAAGCTCTGCCTACTTTCTCTTGGTTTGATATGGGTCATTAAAACTCTGAGTCACTTTAGATGTATATATAAAAAAATTGAAAACAGAGATCAGAACAGGTATTTTTACACTAGCATTCATTGAAGCATTATTCACAATAGCTAAACAGTGGAAGCAACCTAAGTATTCATCAACATATACATGGATAAGCAAAATGTGGTGCACACATACATATGGAATATCATTTAGCTTAGAAAGGAATGAGGTTCTGACACATGCAGCAACATGGGTAAACCTTGAAAACAATATGCAAAGTTAAGTTACAAAAGGACAAATATTGTTTGAGCCCATGTACATGAAATATCTAGAATAGGCAAATTCACAGAGATAAAAAGTAAATTATAGGTTACTCAGAGGTAAAGAATCCACCTGCGATGCAGGAGACACAGGAGACATGGGTTCGATCCCTGGGTCAGGAAGATCCCTTGGAAGAGAAAATGGCAACCCACTCCAAATCCCATGAACTGAGGAGCCTGGCGGACTGCAGTCCTTGGGGTCGCAAAGAGTCAGACACAATTGAGCATGCACACACAGACACATACGAACTGGAGGAGAGGTGATGAGGAGTGCCTGCTTCATGGCTGAAAGAGTTTCTGTTTTGGGTGATGGAAAATAGTACACTTAACACTGGTTAAAATGGCATGTTTTTATGTTATTTGTATTATTTCACAACTGAAAGCTGAATTTAGGCCCTCATGTATCAGATGTCCTCAGACTGACTCTGTTCTGACTCCAGTGCTAGATCACCAATGGCTTTCAACACGTATGGCATCTGAATTTGGCCCTTCTTTACCTCTGCCTTAGTATGCTTTGGGGCTTCCCTGGTAGCTCAGCTGCTAAATAATCTGCTTGCAATGCAGGAGACCCCAGTTGGATTCCTGGGTTGGGAAGATCCCCTGGAGAAGGGATAGGATACCCACTCCAGTATTATGGGCTTCCCAGTGACTCAGATGGTAAAGAATCCACCTGCCATGCAGGAAGACCTGGGTTCAATCCCTGTGTTGGGAAGATCCCCTGGAGGAGGGCATGGCAACCGATTCCAATATGCTTGCTGGAGAATATCTATGGATGGAGAAACCTGGTGGGTTACAGTCCGTGAGGTCACAAAGAGTAGGACTGACAGAGCGACTAGGCACAACACACAGCACAGTATGCTTTAAAAAATTTAAAAAAAAAAAAAATAAATAAAAATAACAATATGTATAGCCTTTTTATCCAATTTTGAGATGCTCAGTTGACAAATTTTTAAAAATACTGTTATTCTGGTGACATTTAAGAGACAGAAAGCATGTATACAGTGGTTGAAAGAAAGAGAAGGAAGTAGCTNAAATAAAAATAACAATATGTATAGCCTTTTTATCCAATTTTGAGATGCTCAGTTGACAAATTTTTAAAAATACTGTTATTCTGGTGACATTTAAGAGACAGAAAGCATGTATACAGTGGTTGAAAGAAAGAGAAGGAAGTAGCTATTGACTGTTCCAGGAGCAGACATCCAAACAGTGTTGGGTGAGCTTGCTTGGCCACATCACTCAATCATGCCCCACAGACCCAATCTCCCCCACACTTGTGCCTAGTCAGGATTCAGGAACATGATAGCTGCAATTGAAATCCACTCATCTCCAGCTGCCTGCTGATTATTCTGGCCATTCAGGGAGAGCTTGAAAATCTGCTCTTTTGTTCCTCTCTTTTGCTCAGTAATTATATTTACTTGCACGAAAGACTGAGTGAAGTCTCAGTCAGAGATTTGTATGGTGCAAGATACAACAGATACTGTTTTCTGTCCCTAAATGGAAGATGAGGATTAATTTCTTTATTTCTCAAGGAAATCAGCGTGGATCCATTGGCATGCTGCTAGCAAAAGTTCCTTGATCAAATACATTTTTCACAATGTACAGACTGCCAACTGTTGTTACAGCACTCTGAAAAGCACATTTTCTTGACTTTAGTGTCAGTTTATGTTGACTTTGAATTTAGAGGAGGAGAAAAAGCCATTAACCTCCAAAAATTATAGAAAAATAGTGTAGCTGTATGGTATAGCAAAGTAATGGATAAACAATTATATGCAAATGAATGCAGATACTAGAGGTCTCAGGGTGCAGACTCTGTAACTTTTCAGATGAATCCCTTGCCATAATCTTGTTAATAGCAGAGCACATAATGAATCATAGGTGGCCTTTGAACAACTTAGTCATGCCATAGTAATATTAACAAGTCAGCCCAAACTATGTCTTTTACAACATCTTGCTAAGAATAGCCAGTTGCGTGAGAATCCAAGGTGTTTTAAACAGACTGATTACATCCATTGATTGATGATTGGATTCAGAATACTTTTCTTTCCTTGGATGAGAAAAAGTGACGTTATTGACCCTGTTCATTCAATCAAAATGGTAATGCAACATAAGCATGCCTGCTTGCAGAAACAGCAAGCCAGGGGAGAGTCTAAATTATGCAGGGTCTGCCTCTGAGCTGTGTTTATGAATACAATTGATTGACATTGCCTGTTGCCCCTCCTCAACACACATGCATCCACATGCGCTTGTCTTATTATAGATAAACAAGGCATTGGGATTGCAGAAATTGTTTTTACTCCACATTTCATTGGGAAGATAATCACTGCTATTCTTTATTTGTGGTTAATGTGCCATTATGTGTAAAAGGGAAAAATGATTAAATGTAATATATTATCAGAAGCACACAGAGGTTATACTTGGCAAAGAAAGTTGATTACTCCTAATATTTGTCGAGAGGGTTTTGTGTTCCCTAGATCACTTAAAATGCTTCTTTATGAGTGAATGTGTCATTGTACTCCACTTCCTCCATGTTTGAATAGCTCCTCTAGTATGGGCTACTTGGTTTCTCTCTCTGGGGCAATTTAGTCCTTTGTGATCTCTTTCTTAACTAACACTCCCAAGGTACACAGAACATAGAAGGTGTATTGGCATCTTGTTCCACAACCTGACTTTTAAAACAGGTTCATGTAGTGTGGGTGGAGCTAGATAGTGAGGACTTGCAGTAAGATTGAATGGGGCATGAGCTGAGGGCAAGATTCAAAAAATATGTAAAAAGGATGGATCAGAGTTCAAAGCAAAATAATGCAGTGGCAAGGTGTCACTTTTTCTAATTGTACATAGCTGGCCCTTATTCTGGAAAGTGTACTTTCTTCCTTCTAAGAAATTCTTTTCTCCCAGACCAATCAGGTTCTGGTGTGAAGACTACATTTTTAATGACATGATATTTCAGACCACAAAGATGATAACCCCACGCACATTGTAATCATGGTTTTCTAGATTTTTTATTCAAATTAGGAAATGCGAATGCCAGACCTTCTCTCTGTAAAGAATTTGAAACATAAATTTTGAGGTACTAGTCAAATCCTGAAAGATGATGCTGTGAAAGTGCTGCACTCAATATGCCAGCAAATCTGGAAAACTCAGCAGTGGCCACAGAACTGGAAAAGGTCAGTTTTCATTCCAATTCCAAAGAAAGGCAATGCCAAAGAATGCTCAAACTACCGCACAATTGCACTCATCTCACACGCTAGTAAAGTAATGCTCAAAATTCTCCAAGCCAGGCTTCAGCAATATGTGAACCGTGAACTCCCTGATGTTCAAGCTGGTTTTAAAACAGGCAGAGGAACCAGAGATCAAATTGCCAACATCGGCTGGATCATGGAAAAAGCAAGAGAGTTCCAGAAAAACATCTATCTCTGCTTTATTGACTATGCTAAAGCCTTTGACTGTGTGGATCACAATAAACTGTGGAAAATTCTGAAAGAGATGGGAATACCAGACCACCTAACCTGCCTCTTGAGAAATCTGTATGCAGGTCAGGAAGCAACAGTTAGAACTGGACATGGAACAACAGACTGGTTCCAAATAGGAAAAGGAGTACGTCAAGGCTGTATATTGTCTCCCTGCTTATTTAACTTATATGCAGAGTACATCATGAGAAACGCTGGACTGGAAGAAACACAAGCTGGAATCAAGATTGCCGGGAGAAATATCAATAACCTCAGATATGCTGATGACACCACCCTTATGGCAGAAAGTGAGGAGGAGCTAAAAAGCCTCTTGATGAAAGTGAAGGAGGAGAGCGAAAAAGTTGGCTTAAAGCTCAACATTCAGAAAACGAAGATCATGGCATCCGGTCCCATCACTTCATGGGAAATAGATGGGGAAACAGTGGAAACAGTGTCAGACTTTATTTTTTGGGGCTCCAAAATCACTGCAGATGGTGACTGCAGCCATGAAATTAAAAGACGCTTACTCCTTGGAAGAAAAGTTATGACCAACCTAGATAGCATATTCAAAAGCAGAGACATTACTTTGCCGACTAAGGTCCGCCTAGTCAAGGCTATGGTTTTTCCTGTGGTCATGTATGGATGTGAAAGTTGGACTGTGAAGAAAGCTGAGNAGGGCAGCTGTTTTTGAGGCTAAACAGTTACATAACATGCCAGTGTCTGGTGATTAAGTCTGATCGTTTCAGTTCTTAGTAAGTTTGATACTGGGGAAGACCTTTGATTCTTTTGAATTAAATGTGGCAAGCTGTCTTTTCCTTAACACAGTTGTACAGCTCATAAACATCTAAGTCACCACTGGTCAAGAATTGGGATGAGATGGAAAAAAGCACATTAGGATTTGATGCCATAAAGGTGTCTACTTATCTTTGATGTGAAGTGTGAAAGACTTGAGGCAGTCTGACCAGTGGAATTTAGAAAAATTAGACTTGAAAATTAGGCTTAAATTCAGAGTTAGCTAAATGGGTGGACATAGAATGTGCTGCTGGGCAAAAAGGGAAATTAGCAAAAATTTCAATTTTCTAACTGTTGTTAGTGGCTAAGCTAAAAAATATATGTCTGAAAGATGTTTTCTTAATATAGGATAAAAATAAATACATGACTCATAAAATGCTTATAGGAATAAATACAAACACAATTAAACTAATATGTTTTTAAATGGCACATTTGAAAAATAAGCAAAAAAAACCCATGTCAATATAATATACAGTGACCAAAATGTAAAAGAATGGATGGTATAATTATAAGCAGCAGATAAAATGCAAGAAAAGGCAGAAGCCAGCTGACAGATCCAAGAATTTCTCACAGAATGAGAAAAAAAAAATTTTTTAAGCATGGAAAAGAGCTTAGTTTTCATAAGAGATACAAAAAAATATTCTATATCTGTCTAATAATGGTTCCAGAAAGATCTACTTTCCATGCAATTGAGGGAATGTGTGACAGGCAATATTCAGAGGAATAACTTTAAAGGCTTTTCCCCAGAATTCATAGAAATGTAGGTCATTAGGTTTGAGAAGCACAACAAAAATTGGCAAGTATAAGTAAAATGAATATAAATGTAGTTATATCATTCTGAACCTATAAAATAATGAAAACAGAAATTTTAAAAATCTTAAAGCAAAAAAACTGTTTTAAAAATACCAGTGTTATATCCTCAGTTCAGTTCAGTTCAGTTGCTCAGTCGTGTCCGACTCTTTGCGACCCCATGAATCGCAGCACGCCAGGCCTCCCTGTTCATCACCATCTCCCGGAGTTATATCCTAGAAGCTTTATTATTTTATCTTTTCTATTTAGTTCCATAATCCATTGGAAAACAATTTTTGTGATGGCATAAGGTGGATGTCATTGTTCACTTTACTCATTGATATCCAATTAACTACAATAATTAATTGGAAAAAACTATTCCCCCCAAAGAATTGCAGTTGGTACCTTTGTAAAAAGTTTAGTAATTGTATGGGAGTTATGTATGGGAGTCTCTCGTCTGTTCAATGGATTTATGTATTTATGCTTATTCTATTAATCTCTATTAATTATTGCAGCTATACAGTTTTTTATATTAAGTCTGTAAGTTTTCTTACTCTGCTCCTTCAGATCTTATGGTCTACTCCAAGTCTTTTGCTTATCCAGATGGTTAGAAACAAGTTTTTAATAAAAAAAAAAAAAAGATGTTGACTGAAGTACATTGAATCCATAGATCAAACTGAACAATCTTCTTTAAATGTTTGCATCTTCTAATTTATATAAACAGGGTAATTTATGAACAGGGTATTTTTCTGCACTTCTTTATGTTTTTAAAAATTCTGTCAGAAATGATGTATAATTTTGAACATAGCAGTTTCAGACATCTTTTATTTGATTTATCTCTATGTATTTGATGATATTTTAAGTTGTAATTTTAAATTTTTAATTGTCTAATTTTATGATCAGTATATAGGAATCCAGTAGATTTTTGTACATTAACCTTATATTCATTGATCTTCCATATATATATGTACTTTCTAATAGATCTTTACAGATTTTTTAAAATTTCTATTATACATTGTTATCTGTGAATAAAGAGTTTTATTTCTTAATGTCCAAAAAAATAAATAAATAAATAAATCATACTAGAAATCTCTGTCAGTGGAAAAGGGTTCTTACGCTTCCACAGCCACCTGGGTAGCTGGTATATTTATGACTAAATTAACTCACTGAAGACCACTGATCAAATAGGATAGAATATAAGAATGAAAGGTCATGGTCAGGTGACCATGAATTCCCAAGCTATTCTGTTAAAGAATTTGGTTGTTTTTTTTTTTTATAGCAGAGACCTGGCAAATCATTGCACAGATGCATACATGCTTAGAATTAGCTATGGGGGAGGGTAGAGGGTCTTTTATTTCCAGAAAAAAAAATTATATGCAAGAAGTTCCTTAAGTTGATAAATAAGTAAACTTGTATAAGCAGACACTTCTGGGTAGTGGTTATTATTAATTTGTTGCAGCTGGTGGATTAGGTATTTTGGCAGATCTACTCTGATAGGGGTAAGTGCCTATATTCCTTTTGAGGTAATATAGATGTTATAAATGCGGCCAACTCTAAACTGGCTTTATGATGACACATTTAATTACAGGGGCTATGACTTATATTATAGTATGACAAATGATCCCCCAATTTTCTGTGCCTTCTGTAATCTTGTATTTCAAGTCTAGTGAATATATAAGAGGGAGTAACTCACTGTTGTACCCTCTAAAGGAAGAATATGCCAGCAATTAAAAAGAAGCTATATAAAGGCAAGAAGCAGAAAAGATAAAAGAAGAAAATGTTGAGCTACCTGACAGAACTGGGTGGACTTGTTTAGGTTTTCAGTTCTTTTTAAAAATGTGATTAAAAAAAAAAAAAAAAAAACAGAGAAACTTGACAGGATTCCCATTAAGGAATCAGTTGCTCATTATCAACATAGAGTAGGATGTAGATGTGAGAGAACTGCTCCACGCATCTCTTGCATTGTTGCCACATATAATGTTCTCTTTTTGTTCCTAGCTTAAATAAATTTAGATGTAGTAAAGAGGATCATGCTTTAGAATGAAACAAGTTAAATGAATAGGGAGTAGGGGAGAAGGGTTGTAAACTTTTATTATAAAGTGAAGTGAAAACAAAAAGCCTAGATTTTCTTGTCTAACCCCTGAATGGGCATCTTAAGACGTATGCAAAGAATTGAGTGACATGTTCAGAGGATAGTCTGAAATACATTTTAGATTTTCTAGATACAGGAGTTCAATATAATCCCTTTACCAGATACAAACGGCACTCTTACAGATCTGAAGGCTACATTGGTAGTATACAAAGATGTGTGGTAGAAGAAATTGAATTGAAACTTGAAAAGTAACTTGTAAAGTTGTACTGGAAAGTTTAGTCTGTAGTCATAGACTTCACCTGACGAAGGAAATGGCAACCCACTCCAGTGTTCTTGCCTGGAGAATCCCAGGGATGGGAGAGCCTGGTGGGCTGCTGTCTATGGGATCGCACAGAGTCGGACACCACTGAAGCGACTTAGCAGCAGCAGCAGCAGCATAGACTTTACCAGAGTCAATAATTTCGTTGGATATTGTATGTGAATGAGGCACATTTCCCCTACCCTTTCCATAGACCAATTCAGTTCTTCAACCATTAATTGGTCAAACTAAGTATTGTTTTTGTCCCATTTCTCCTCTGTACCAAATATTAAGCAGCACAGTATTCCAGTAGGTTAATGAGAGATCACTATTATGATTAAGGGAATGATTGAAGGGAGATGTTTAATTCCCTGTAAAGCCCTTTTATCAATCTTATATGGCCAGTATGCAAAACAGATGCCTCCAGAAGGTTGACAATACATGAACAGAATTAAACAAGTTGATTCTTTAGATCGATTCGGCAGTGCTTGATATATAGTAGGCTCCATAGGAAGTACAACAAGCCAAGGGAGACAGCAGGTCACAAGCCTAATGCATTTACCTCCAGACAAATTTGGAGTCCATGCAGGCATAAAAGTAAGATTGCCAGATTGAGGAGATAAAAGATAGAAGCCCAGTTAAATTTGAAAGAAAAAAAAAAAAAAACCTTGTGTAATATAAATATGTCTTAGAGATTGCATGGTACAAATAATGTATTTTATCTGGCGACTCTGTGTGACATTCTTCTAGATTAGAATTTAATATACAATTATTGTTTTTGCTACAGGGATATTTGAATTGCTATAGTTTAGTGAGACAAGATTTGGATTTGGTAACCATTTTAAATATTTTAATGCACAGCATTGATGATATTATGAGTTGTATCCTCTGAGAAAGAAGCACAGGAAGAGTTAAGGACTATAGTCACTCATATACAAATAGAGACTAACTTATAAATCCACTGAAATTCAAGTGTCAGTCCAGTCTGTGAAATTCCCAGAAGTTCTCTACTCAGAGGCACTGTGTGCAGCGCTTTTCACAGCCTGTTAAATAGACACTTACTACTTTGCTATGAGATGTTTTCATAAACTAACTTAGCCTTAAAAGGGCATCAGATAATTCGAGAGTGAGAAATGATGATCATGGCTGGGGTGATATGAGACATATATTCAAATATAGAAGAAGCCCGCCAAAAATTACTCATAAAATGGAAGTCATATATTTCTGAACATTCCAACCAGGAAACATTCAAAGGAATCCACCTTGCTCATGAGGAGATTAATTCACGCCCATAGAACTGAATATAGAACACTCCAAGGACTTTTCTGCCCTCATTGCTACTTGAGTTAAGCAATATGATTCTCCCCAACTGAGGCAAAATAGACTTCCAGGTTCCCAACTGAGGATTTCATTGTTGGTTGGAAATCATCTGCAATATACCCTGCAGATGGTAAAATCTTAGTGACAGAAGGTCAGAACTGAGAGCTGTTTGTTTCGTAGTAGAAGAGAAATTAGGCTTGGGTTGCTTAGGGCACTTTTTGAATATTTACAGACTATTGAGCAGTAGCTCATGCCCTTGCAATGTGGAGAGGCAAACAGAATCCTAGATGCCTAGACAATAAAAGCACCATCCTATGGGAATCTCAGTTATGGAAATATCTATGGGAATCTACAGAAAAAATGAAAATGGTTCATGTAGATAACTATGTGTGTGTGTGATTGTCTATGTGGCAGACAAACAATCACAAACAAAATCGGTTGCCAGCTCTGAAGGGGATTAGAATGCTAAGGCAAATGCCTTTGTCAGACGTCCACAGCTTTCTCCCTAAGTATATGAAACATTCAGAAATAGAGGTGCTCACACCATGTACTGATGGACAAAGAGAACATGCATTATCTTGCATGTTATGAAACTGCTATAAGGAGAAGAAACTATACACATTTTAGACAGAAGAGAGCTAACTGAAAATGGCTTGAGGAATAATTCCCCAGTTAGCCTGTATCTAGCAAGTGGATTATATTGAATCTATACCAGTAGCTCCATGGACCTATATTGATAGCCTCTGTAAACATGTTAAATGGGATTGACACTTATTCTATTTTATGGTTTACTTGTAACAGAAGTAAAAATTTGTGAGAGTAAATTTTTCATTAATTCAGATGACCTGAATATATTTTTTATAATTTTATTATACAGTTTGTTGCTGCCAATACACCAATTACAACAACAAAAAGTGGCAAGGAAACAGTATAAAGACAAAAGACAGACTATACTCCTACCATACCCTCAGAACACTGATCTCATTTAAAATTAAAATGGGTAATTGAAGTTCCTGTTACTCAAGCGATGAAAATATTTTAAAGTATATATTAATCATTTAAATAATTGTTTTAGACTAATATATACCAGTCCATTCTAAAGGAGATCAGCTCTGGCTGTTCTTTGGAAGGAATGATGCTAAAGCTGAAACTCCAGTACTTTGGCCACCTCATGTGAAGAGTTGACTCATTGGAAAAGACTCTGATGCTGGGAGGGATTGGGGGCAGGAGGAGAAGGGGACGACCGAGGATGAGATGGCTGGATGGCATCACGGACTCGACGGACATGAGTCTGAGTGAACTCCGGGAGATGGTGATGGACAGGGAGGCCTGGCGTGCTGCAATTCATGGAGTCACAAAGAGTCGGACATGACTGAGCGACTGAACTGAACTGAGATCAGCTCTTGAGTTTCTCACCTTTAGCTTAGTTTCCTGACAGTGTGACATCCAGCTTGACTCCTGGTCTGTCCTCTTCCATGAAAAAGTCATGTCAGCCCTAAGAGCTGGGGCTGCTCCAAGTATGCCCAAGTCTACCACCCCCGAGCTGAGTACCCCTTTTACGTTTGCTTTAGCGCCCTGTCTCTGCTTTCACAGAATTTAAAGATGCTGCATTTTTAAATTGATATACAAGTAACATAAACTAAACCTTAAATCTTAAATGTAATACATCCAATATTTCAAATTAGTGTATAAAAATCTGTCAGTCAGTCAGTTCAGTCAGTTCAGTTGCTCAGTCGTGTCCTACTCTGCAACTCCATGAATCACAGCATGCCAGGCCTCCGTGTCCATCACCAACTCCCGGAGTTCACTCAGAGTCATGTCCATTGAGTCAGTGATGCCATCCAGCCATCTCATCCTCTGTTGTCCCCTTCTCCTCCTGCCCCCAATAGCCACTACCAAAAAGAATGAACAAAATGGCTCTGTTACCATCTTGCTATGACTGTCTGATATTCATTACCATTGATTCATTTTGCTTGTATTTGCATTTAGGGGGCTTCACAGGTGATGCTAGTGATAAAAAACCTCACCTGCTGATGCAGGAGGCATAAGCGATATAGGTTCAACCCCTATGTCAGGAAGATCCCCTGGAGGAGGCCATGGCAACCCACTCCAGTATTCTTGCTTGGAGAATCCCATGGACAGTGGAGCCTGACTGGCTACAGTCCATAGTGGCACAAAGAGTCAGACACAGCTCAAGGAACTTAGCATGAATGCACATAGTTGTATTTAATATGAATGATATCATACATCATACTATATATATTCTGTTTTTCTAAAAAGATTCTTTCACTTAATGTATTTTCATATTCATCATGTGATGAGTTGATTTGAGAGAGTTTCTTACATTGCTATGAAATATTCAGTTGTATGGATATAAAATAACCATTTTATCATTCACAAGCAGAGGGATATTTTCTTTTTATTCCAGTTTAACTCTGTTATGATTAAAGTCACTGTGAACATTCTCAGGCATATCTTTTTTTTTTAAATTTTATTTATTTTTGGCTGAACTGGGTCTCTGTTCCTGTGCAAAGGCTTTCTCCAGTTGTGGCAAGCAGAGGCTGTTCTTTATTTTGTGCACCAGCTTCTCACCAGACTGGCTTCCCTCCTCGTGGAATGTGGGCTCTAGGACAGGGGGACTTCTGCATTTTCAGTGTGTGGGCTCTAGAACACAGGCTTGGTTGTTGTGTTATACAGGCTTATTTGCCCCGAGGCACGTGAAATCTTCCCAGACCAGAAATCGAACCCATGCCCCTGCACTGGCAGGTGAATTCTTTACCACTGGGCCACCAGTGAGTTCTCAGGCCCATCTTTTGGTGGACATATGTTTGTACTTGTGTTGAGCCAATAATTGAGAGTAAAATCATTGTATCACAAGGTAGATTCATGTTTAACTTTATAAGCAACTTCTGCATAGTTCTTCAAAATAATTAAACTATTTTGAGCTCCCATCAGCAACACATCAAAGCTCTAGTTATGCCATATCCCTACAAATATTTCTCATCAATTTTTATTTAAACTTTACCAACTCAAGTGGATGTGAAATGGCATATCATTGCATTTCATCATTGCAATTTCAGTTGGAATTTATTAATACATTTCCTGATTGCTAGTGAGATTGACTATCTTTTCATGTGCTTCTAAGCCATTTTCTATTTTTGTGACAATTTAAGAATTTTGCCTATTAATTATTGAGTTGTCATTTATTATTGATTTGCAAAGATTCTGTATATATGCTAAATAAAAAGTTTTTTTTTTAATTTCACATATTGCTGCAAATATTTTCCCAGAGAGTAATTTGTCTTTCAAGTCTTAACTGGTATCTTGTGATTAAACAAAAATTTTAATATTGATAAAATCCAATTTATATTTTCTTCTTTTATGGCTTGTCATTTATGTATTCATAGTCATGAAAACTATACTAAATAATAAAATTATAATTCTCTCATGTAATTATCCAGAAAATATCTATGTAAATATCCAAAAACTTTATAATTTGGATTTTATTTCAAAATAATTCTTGTATATGGAAGGAAAATGTGTCAATGTTCATATGAAAACACAAAACAATTATTCCAGCAATATTTATAAACACATTTTAATTTTTCCATTGACTTACCCTGATGACCCCCCCAAGGAAATCAGCCCTGAATATTCATTGGAAGGACTGATGCTGAAGCTGAAACTCCCATACTTTGGCCACCTCTTGCGAACAAGAACTGACTCATTTGAAAACAGCCTGATACTGGGAAAGATTGAATTCAAGAAGAGAAGGGGATGACAAGGATGAGATGGTTGGATGGCATCACTGACTCAATGGACATGAGTTTGAGTAAACTCCGGTAGTTGGCCATGGACAGTGAGACCAGATATGCTGCAGTCCATGGGGTCGCAAAGAGTCGGGCAGGACTGAGGGGCTGAACTGAACTAAACTGAAGATAGGGATTCAATTTCATTTTCTGCAGGTGGTTATCCAGTTTTCCCAACCTATACTGAAGAAGCTATTTTTTCCTCATTAACCACTCTTGGCTCCTTTGTGGAACATTATTTGACTACATATGTAGGGATTTACTTTGGGCTCTCCTTTCCATTGGTCTAGGTGTTTATTTTTATTTGAGTACCATACTGTTGGGCTTCCCAGGTAGCTCAATGGTAGAGAACCAGCCTGTCAATTCAAGAGATGCAGGAGATGCAAATTTGATCCCTGGGTTGGGAAGAATCCCCTAGAGAAGGAAATGGATGGCAATCCATTAAAGTATTCTTGCCCAGAAAACCCCATGGACAAAGGAGCCTGTGATGCCAAGTCCATGGGGTCACAAAAGAGTTAAACATGACTTAGTGACTAAAGAACAACAACCATACTGTTACTATTTGATTTTAATTTTGTAGTATAGTTTGAATTGAGGAAATATGATGCCTTCATCTTTGTTGATCTTTCTTAGGATTGTCTTGCCTATTTGTGGTCTTCTGTGTTTCATACAATGTTTAGAATTGATTTTTCTAATTCTGTGCAAAACACTAATGGAATTTTGATAATGGCTGCATGAAATTTATATATGACTTAGGGTAGCATGGACATTTTAACAACAATAATTCTTCTGACAGTGAACATGGGATATCTTTCTGTATCTGTCATTAATTTTTTTTTTCATTTGAGTGTTTTTATTGTACAGATCTTTCACATTTTTAAAATTAGTTTTTATTGGAGTATAGTTATTTACAAGGTTGTGTTAGTTTCTATTGTGCAGCAAAGTAAATGCAATATACCTATACATATATACACTCTTTTTTAGACTCTATTCCCATGTAGTCATAACAAGAGTATTGAATAGGGTTCCCTGTGCTACACAGTAGGTTCTTTTTTGTTATCTACATTATACATTCAATTCGGTTCAGTTGCTCAGTCATCTTGGCAAAACTCTATTAGTCTTTGCCCTGCTTCATTCCGCATTCCAAGGCCAAATTTGCCTGTTACATTATACATTAGTAGTGCACAAATTGGGAGATTAAGATTAACATATACACAGATTTTTTTTTAACTTTCTATTTTGTATTGGGGTATATAACTAGTTACCAGACAATGTTTTGAGAGTTTCAGGTGAACAACGAAGGTACTCAGGCATACATATGCATGTATCCATTCTCCCCTAAACTCTCCTACACAGATTATTTTCTAATGACAAGTGTAGATTTCAAATGGGATTCATTCTGAGGCATAGTTGCAAATAGTTCCTTTTATCACTTTTTTGATTAAATGTATTTCTAAGCATTATATTGTTTTTGATGCTATAATGAGTTGGTTTGTTTTCTTTTTTTTCAGATATTTTTGGGTGTTTTATTATATATAGAAACATAGCTAATTTTTTATTTTAATTTTTATATAGCAACTTTATTGAATTTTATTATTTTCAACCATTTTTGGTTGAGTGTTTAGGATTTTTTACGTATAGAATCCTATTACGTAGATAAAATTTTACTTCCTTCTGATTGCTGCTAAGTAGCTTCAGTCATGTCCGACTCTGTGCAACCCCAGAGACGGCAGCCCACCTGGCTCCCCCGTCCCTAGGGTTCTCCAGGCAAGAACACTGGAGTGGGTTGCCATTTCCTTCTCCAGTTCCTTCTGATTTGAGTGACTTTTATTTTTTATAATACATTATTGCTCTAGCTTGGACTTCCAATACTATATTGAATGATTAGTAAGAGCAGATACCTTGTTTACTTCCAATCTTGAGGGAAAACATTCCAATTTTCACTATCGAATATGTCAGCTGCAGGTTTGTTGTCTCTGATCTTTAATAAGTTGAGGTGTATTCCTTCTGCCCCCAATGGACTGATTGGATCTCCTTGCAGTTCCAAGGGAGTCTCAAGAATCTTCAACACCACAGTTCAAAAGCATCAGTTCTCTGGTGCTCAGCTTTCTTTAAAGGTCAAGTCTCACTTCCTTATATGACTACTGGAAAAACCATAGCTTTGACTAGATGGACCTTTGTGGGCAAAGTAATATCTCTGCTTTATAATATGCTGTCTCTATTGGTCATAACTTTTCTTCCAAAGAGTAAGTGTCTTTTAATCTCATGGCTGCCGTCACCATCTGCCGTGATTTTGGAGCCCCAAAAGATAAGTTTGTCATTGTTTGCACTGTTTCCCCATCTATTTCCCATGAAGTGATGGGACTGGATGACATGATCTTAGTTTTCTGAATGTTGAGTTTTAAACCACCTTTTATACTTTCCCCTTTCACTTTCATCAAGAGGCTCTTCAGTTCTTCACTTTCTGCCATAAGGGTGGTGTCATCTGCATATCTGAGATTATTGTTATTTCTCCTGGCAATCTTGATTTCAGCTTGTTCTTCATCCACCCCAGTGTTTCTCATGATGTACTCTGCATATAAGTTAAATAAGCAGGGTGACAATATACAGCCTTGACGTACTCCTTTCCCGATTTGGAACCAGTCTGTTTTTCCATATCTAGTNCAGCTTGTTCTTCATCCACCCCAGTGTTTCTCATGATGTACTCTGCATATAAGTTAAATAAGCAGGGTGACAATATACAGCCTTGACGTACTCCTTTCCCGATTTGGAACCAGTCTGTTTTTCCATATCTAGTTCTAACTGTTGCTTCCTGATCTGCATACAGATCAGGAGGCAGGTCAGGTGGTCTGGTATTCCCATCTCTTTCAGAATTTTCCACAGGTTGTTGTGATCCACACAGTCAAAGATTTTGACATAGTCAATAAAGCAGAAGTAGATTTTTATCAGAAATTCTTTTTATTTTTTGATGATCCAGCGGATGTTGGCAATTTGATCTCTGGTTCCTCTGCCTTTTCTAAAACCAGCTTGAACGTCTGGGAGTTCATGGTTTGTGTACTCTTGAAGCCTGCTTTACTAGCATGTGAGATGTGTGCAATTGTGTGGTAGTTTGAGCATTCTTTGGCATTGCCTTTCTTTGGGATTGGAATGAAATGAAAACAGACCTTTTCCAGTCCTGTGGCCACTGTTGAGTTTTCAAAATTTGCTGGCATATTGAGTGCAACACTTTCATAGCATCATCTTTTAAGATTTGAAGTAGTTCAACTGGAACTCCATCACCTCCACTAGCTTTGTTCGTAGTGAAATTTCCTAAGGCCCACTTGACTTCACTTTCCAGGATGTCTGGCTCTAGGTTGCTGATCACACCATCATGATTATCCAGGTCATGACGATCTTTTTTTTTTTTTTTTTTGTATAGTTCTTCTGTGCATTCTTGGCACCTCTTCTTAATATCTCTGCTTCTATTAGGTCCATTTCTATCCTTTATTGAGCCCATCTTTGCATTAAATTGTCCCTTGGAATCTCTAATTTTCTTGAAGAGATCTCTATACTTTTCCCTTTCTATTGTTTTCCTCTGTTTCTTTGCATTGATCATAGGGGAAGGCTTTCTTATCTCTCCTTGCTATTCTTTGGAACTCTGCATCCAAATGGGTGTATCTTTCCTTTTCTCTTTTGCCTTTCACTTCTCTTCTATTTAAAGCTATTCATAAGGCCTACTCAGATAACCATTTTGCCTTTTTACATTTCTTTTCCTTGGGGATATTCTTGATCCCTGCTTCCTATATAATGTCATGAACCTCCATCTATAGTTCTTCCGGCACTCTGTCTATCTGATCTATCCCCTATATTACACCACTAAAAACAAAAAAAGAACTCAAAATGAATCAGAGTTAAACATAAGACCTTAAACAGTAAAACTCCTAGAAGAAAACATAGAAAAGCTATTGAACATTTGGTCTTAGCCACAATTTTAGTACTAAAGGATGTTATAACCATTAGGTAATTTCACTCACTTCCCATGCTAGTAAAGTCATGCTTAAAATCTTGCATGCTAGACTTCAGAATTATGTGAACCAAGAACTTCTAGATATTCAAGCTGAGTTTAGAAAAGGCAGAGGAACCAGAGATGAAATTGCCAACATTCATTGGATCCTAGAGAAAGCAAGGGAATTCCAGAGAAACATCTACCTCTGCTTCATTGACTACACTAAAGCCTTTGACTGTGTGGATCATAACAAAGTTTGGAAAGCTCTTAAAGAGGTGGGAATACCAGATCATCTTACCTATCTCCCAAGAAACCTGTATGTGGGTCAGGAAGCATCAGTTAGAACTCTTTACAGAAAAATCGATTGGTTCCAAGATTGAGAAAGGAGTACAACAGATCTGTCTGCTGTCACCCTGTTTGTTTAACCTATATGCTGAGCACATCATGAGAAATGCCAGGCTGGATGAGTTATCAGCCTCAGATATATGGATGATACCACTCTAATGGCAGAAAATGAAGAGGAACTAAAGAGCCTCTTGATGACAATGAAGTAAGAGGGTGAAATAGTCAGCTTAAAACTAAACAACTAAACATTAAAAAAAAAATCTAAGATCATGGCATCGAGCCCTGTTGCTCATGGCAAACAGAAGGGGAAAAGGTGGACGTAGTGACAGACTTCCTCTTCTTGGGCTCCACGATCACTTCAGATGATGGCTGCAGCCATGAAATTAGATGATTGCTTCTCGGTGGGAAATCGATGACAAACCTAGACAGAGTATTGAAAAGCAGAGACATTACTCTGCTGAGAAAGGTCTGTATAATCAAGGCTATGGTCTTCCCAGTGGTCACATATAGTTGTGAGAGCTGAACCTAAGAAGGTAAAGCACCAAAGAACTGATGCCTTCAAACTGCAGTGCTGTTCAGCTTTTCTTTATGGATTAATACATATACTCTAAAATTGACTGTGGTTAGTTGTACAGTTCTCTGAATATATGTTAAAACATTGACTTATGCACTAAAGAGATGAATTGTTTGGTGGTGTATTAGTTATATCTCTATAAAACTGTTATGAAAAAGAGATAGACATACATAGATATAGAGATGAGAAAGAATGAGTGAGAGATCCTATCATTCTATAATAACGAATAATTAAAATAAATATTATGGACATTACAGGTAGGATACCATCCAAACAAACACATGATCTAAGCTTGGCTTGTCTCTTTAAGCTCATCAATTTCACAAGTCTTCCCACTTCATCCTTACTCTAGCTTCTCCCATTATAACAAACTATTTGAAGTTTTTTTTCTTGAAATGTCCCTCTCATTTTGTTTCATAGTGACAATCATCTTTCAAAAATTGAACTTCTTATAGGAAATCATCTCAGTGTTGGATGTATCCCTCCATATTGTCCTTCCCTTTCTACCTTCTTCATACTTCTATTGTGCTCCGTGTAACATTTGGACATAGAACACTGGACATGAAACAATGGACAGGTTCCAAATAGGGAAAGGAGTACATGAAGGCTATATATTGTCACTTTGCTTATTTAACCTATATGCAGAGCACCTCATTAGAAATGCCAGACTGGATGAACCACAAGCTGGAGCCAAGAGTTTTGGGAGAAATATTAATAACCTCAAACATGCAGATTATACCACTCTGTGGCAGAAAGTGAAGAGGAACTAAAGAGCTTCTTGATGAAAGTGAAAGAGAAGAGTGAAAAAGATGGCTTAAGCTCATTCACAAAATAAATATCATGGCATCTGGTAAGTGGAAAATAGTTGGAGAAACAATAGAAACAGTGACAGAATTTTTCTTCTTGGAATCCAAAATCAACTGTGGATGGTGACTGCAGCCATGAAATTAAATTACATTTTCTCCTTGGAAGAAAAGCTATGGCCAACCTGGTCAGCATATTAAAAAGTATAGACATTACTTTCTTGACAAAGGTCCGTCTAATCAAAGCTATCATTTTTCCAGTAGTCATGTACAGATGTGATAGTTGGACCATAAAAAGAAAGCTGAGTGCCAAAGACTGATGCTTTTGAACAGTGGTGTTGGAGAAGACTCTTGAGCATCCCTTGGAAAGCAAAGAGATTAAACTAGTCAATTCTAAAATAAATCAGTCCTGAATATTCATTGAAAGGACTAATGCTGAAGCTCCAATACTTTGCCCACCTTATGCAAAGAAGAACTGACTCCTTAGAAAAGACCCTGATGCTGGGAAAGGTTGAAGGCAGGAGAAGAAGAGGATGACAGAGGATGAGATGGTTGGATCGCATCACCAACTCGATAGATATGAGTCTGAATAAGCTCTGGGAGTTGATGATGGACAGGGAAGCCTGGAGTGCTGTAGTCCATGGGGTTGCAAAGAGTTGGACATGACCGAGGGACTGAACTGAACTAATATAACATTTAATTGTTCTTGATAATAAAGACAGAATTATTCATCTTTTACCCCAAAGTATATGAGTTTATCTTAGTGCTTACAGGATCAGACATACAATAAATATTCAGTAAGTGTTAACTGAATGGGTGAATGACCATTTTTATGTAATTAATGACATCACTCTTGGTAAACTTAATTTTTCTGCATCAAATTATTTTAAGGAAGCCTCCTTTATAAACCATTAATAATGATTAGCATTGTCAAGTAACTTTAATAATTTCAGTTTAGGTCAATATATTTGAATTTCAAGTTTCAGTGACTAAAAAATAAAATCATAGATCAAGATATGGGCATTTTAATACCTTATATATTGTCCTTTGTTGTTGTTGTTTAGTCACTAAGTCATGTCTAAACCTTTTGCAACCCCATGGAGTGTTGCGAGCCAGACTCCTCTACCCCAGGAATTTCCCAGGCAAGAATACTGGAGTGGGTTGCCATTTCGTTCTCTAGAGTCTTTTCCTGATCCTGGGATTAAACCCATGTGTCTTGCACTGCAGGCAGATTCTTTACCACTGAGCCACAGGGGAAGCCCATTGTCCTTTGAAATTCATACATTACATAGAAGATTTTAATACCCTGAGCCCTCATTAAGACTCTTTATTTAGACTGTGCCTTAAACTGACATTTTTTTATCTCAATGGGTAGTCTTAAAATCATGTAAAGTTTTGTGATAGATGTGAATGTAAAAATGTATAAATAATTACAAATTTTATAAAACAAACCGTTTTGCTTTTTAAGGAAATTTACTTAGAATAATTCTGCTTTGAATCTGTGTGTCAAATGGCAATGAAAACATTTTTTAAATCTATGATTTCTTTACCACAATTCAGCTCCTCTGAAATACTCAATGGGTTTTTGATGTCCACTACCAGTAAAGGAGGAAGAAACCAAAAGAATTTAAACTTATTCATGGAGTCCATAGGTCTATGGTAAATCCTTAGTTAATTCTAACTGTATCTTTAATGTCATTATCGCTTATGATATAAAAAGAGAATCAATGTTCAGACCAGTGACCTGAAGACCTCTTAGTATTATCAGTTTTTAAATACTGCAGGCATTTTACCAAGTTTCTATAATAATTCCAAGAGATTAAAAAAAATCAAGTATGTTAACAATACTTCAAGTGACTGAAGTGATGAAAATTCTTTAGATAATTAAATTTCAACTACTTGTAATAATTTCTGGCTTAGAACTGTAGTTTGATTGAATGCTTAGATACTTCAGGGTTAATGACATCAAATATATCTAATATTACATACATAGCTTCCAAATAATTGAGTATAATGCAATACCAAAGGGTAATATGATAGTCATGTTAAGTATTGCTTTAGAGATGGTGGTTCTTTTTATTACAGTTAAGAACTGCTAGAGATTATGTAAGACGGACCACTGAAGTTACCCTTCAATGTTGTCTCCTATAATTCTGTAGCAAGTAGTAAGGCATGGTGGATGGTTCAGAGACTATGCTGGATGGTAACCTACCCACGGTAAAGATCACATGGTGAAATCTCCTTAAATTTAGAAAACTGAATAGGCTTTAAGATTGTCATATCATTTTACTATGTCATAGCATTTTACTATGCAAACAAACAAAAAAGACTGGGATCCTGAGAACAAGGTAGCCTTGTATTTATGTGCCAAATAAAAATAGCAACTGGAAAATAATTCGTGTTTGATGATACAAAAACTTTCAAAAAGTGAAGAATAAACAATTAAGAATTCACGCTTTCAACTTCTGACACATCCTAGGGTCTCTAAACTTATTTTCCCCATCTTTATTAAGACAGCAGATTTTCATGATCCTAGAGAATACTGCTATTGCTTTTGCCATAAGAGTCACTTTATCACCTATAATTGGAGCAAGACTTTAAGAATAGAAAAATTGATATAAGACAAGAAGCTGACAGGTTGTACCAAACTGTGTCCCCATCCATTTTGCCATCTGTTATTATTTTGAACATAAAGCCTATTCAGTCTTCTAAATTTAAGGAGATTTCATCAGGATTAAAACATGACAGTTGTGTTGAATATTTAATTCTTGGTGCACAGTAAAGTTGACACTTATTAAATACCTCTTCTGGAGAAGAGCATGGCAACCTACTCCAGGAACCTCCACAGCTTGGCAGGCTAAAGTCCACGGGGTCACAAAGAGTCAGACATGACTGAAGCGACTTAGCACAGCAAACACCTCTTCTAAACCCTCTCTCTTAAAAAGTAATACATGTGAATATAAATACAAAAAGAATTCTCAAAATTGCAAGTTTAGTTAAAACACATATTTCCGCATTAATAGAAAGACATTTATTTATAAATTGCTTAGTAAATTAGGATAGCTATCTTCATGGACAGATTTTGTAGCTAGAGCACTAGTTAGATAGTAAATAGATATTTGGCAGTTTAATATTTCAATATATTAATCTTCATGCTACCTCACTCATAAAATTTCTTCTCCTGTTCTCCTTTTACCATTCTAGGAATCTGGATATCAGTTAGCCACTGACTTTGGAAGGAGAGGGGTCATAGTAGAACTAAGAAATAAATGACACATACTTCAATGTAAATTTTAGAAGCATGGTCTAAGTATTGACCAAACTTTGCATGTATAATTGGAGAGAGACTTTTTAAAAACCATTCTCTAACTCGAGGAGAAAAAGGGAGCCACACAGATGGGGCAGGGAATACACGTGAAGATTTTGTGCAGTGGGTGTGCCAGGGAGCTGTGCAGGGCTCAAGTGACATCCGTTTTTTTGTGTGTGTGTTTGTTTGTTTTCTGGATACTATTAGTTGAGCTTCCCTGGTGGCTCAGAGGTTAAAGCATCTGCCTCCAATGTGGGAGACCCGGGTTCGATCCCTGTGTCGGGAAGATCCCCTGGAGAAGGAAATGGCAATCCACTCCAGTATTCTTGCCTGGAGAATCCCATGGACGGAGAAGCCTAATAGGTTATAGTCCACGGGGTCGCAAAGAGTCGGACACGACTGAGCGACTTCATTAGTTGAGAAGGATACAGCAACAGCAGCCACTTGATCTTTCGGAACTCAGGGAAGGCAATGAGTTTCCTCCGCTGTCTGAGACTCATCCCCAGTGGACCGGTCTCCTATTTAATAGCAGAAGACAGCTTAAACTCTCTTTTAATAGAATTTAAGGTCTGAAAACCTTGGAAGTTGAAGTAGTAAGAGAGAAAAGAAAAAGACTCTCTGCTCCATCTGACCAAAATTGGACTAAGCTGGAGATTTTTGTCAGGATAATAATTTGGTTGATTTATCCTACTGTGTATTCAAATCAGTGTGATAGAGACTTACAGAACAAGGAGGTCTGCTCACTTTCAGGTTCATAAGCAGTCTGATCATTCAGAACTTCAACTTTATCACTTTTCAAGGAAAAATGAATAAGGACCATAAATCCAAGGTTCAGGGTCCTCTGTGGCTGCATAATAACTGTCTGATTGCAAACAAAAGGACTGTCATCACTAAATCTACATTTGATAAGTTCCTTTTCAGACTTGCTTACAAAAGTAATAAAATATAAAGGAAAACTTTTTAAAATTTAAATTTATTTATTTTAATTGGAGGCTAATTACTTTACAATATTGTTTTGGTTTTGCCATACATCAACATGAATCTGTTCTGGGTGCTCCAGGGAAATGCTACAGAAGGTGTGTGTTGAGATAAAGAGAGACCCCTGAGGATGGGGCTGGGAGAGACCCCCACACCCTGCATGTGAATACCCTGCTTTCAGATCACTTATAATGAAACTCCAAGTAAGATTTTATATGAAAAAGTTTCAAGTCTAACCAACTTTGAAAATTATAATATATACATATGATTAATTAGAGAACACTATGTTAAGTAACAGAAAACTTTATTTTGCTTTTCCTATAAAAGGGCAATGATAACACTCCCTCAAATTATTATGAGGAAATTTCATGGATGAAATAAAATCATGCATTCAAAAGGATTTTAAAAAGGTAAAATATCCATGTATATTTAAGTGTTGATTTACCATGCTTTCTAAGCTCTTTTATAAGTGGGTAGCTGATCCAACTGTATAGCTTGGGATTACTTACGGCAATGCTTTTAAAATGCTAGAATTTTACGATTTTTGTTTGTTTGTTTGTTTGTTTTACTTACTGAAAGAAAATAGGTGCACATCTTCAAATTTCTGCCTTTTATGCGAGGTAACACAGTTGAAGTCCCATAGCTAGGTCTCTACACACAGAAGTGCACTTGTGTGAGTGTGTGATCATCAAATTTCAACAAAGCCATGCTAACTGGAGCTTTGAACTTTTTTTTTTTTTTTAAAGCCCTTTGTAGATATAAAGTAACATTATTAATCCATCTGGTGCAGTTATCTCAGCTGATCAGATTAGGTATCTAATGAAACCAAGATCAAGTGTTTACTCCTCTAGAGAGTTGTTAGCTTTGAACACATGTGTTTATAGACTTGATCTTATCTAGAAATGCATTCAGTTTTCTCTAAACACTAATCAAAGAACCAGAACCCTCAGCCAGAAGAGGTAAGAGATTACAGCTTTCCAGATACAGTTAATTTCATTTGGCAAAGATTTCTTTTAAAAATACATGGCCCTAAGTTGATCTATAGCATCACCTCTTCACATAAGATAAATACATTAAAATATAAAATCCTCATAACACTCGTATTGGGTCTGTAGAAAAATAAAAACCTAGGAGAACTACCTTACTTGGATAAAGTCATTACAATGTTTAAGTAAAAGCATGCATGCAAAGCATACAAAGACATTTTGATATCTCATTCACTCTACAAATGCAAGGTATCCATAGTATGATTACTTCTGATATAATTATTGTTGTAACATAGTCATTTTTCTAAGATAGTCTTTGGGATACAAAGCCAAAATTCAAATATTTATTAAGTTATTAAATGTATCTATAACTTTATAAGTATTTAATTCACTTTGAGGCTACTAATTAATATCCAGTGTTACATACTTATAATGCTAGCCAGTGTATCCTTCTGAAAAATTTGTTGTGTTATTCCAGTATCTGAATTTATCTTCCAAATGGAAAATGCTTTATCCTGAGAGCTTCCATAAAATGTATCCTTTGAATTAGGTTATTTCTTAAACACTCTTGGTGAAAATATTCATAAATTATTCCAGATATCAGAAGTAAACTGAAACTGTCTTGGGCAAAGAGGCACGCAAGTTGCATAGTGAACAGCAGAAAGTTCCAGAATTCACTCTATTTCTTCTAAGACTCTAGCTTGTTTTAAACTCTTGTCTGGCTAATGGGAGGTACTCTTGTGGCTAGCCTTTGTGATAAAGAAAACTACTCATTAGCCTTGAGAATACAGGACTGAAGTGTTGGAACTGAGGTGCTAGAGCACTTCATTTCCCTGGGGAGAAGTGCCTGCTCACCAGTGTTACTATCAGTGAATGGTGACTGACCCAACTGACGTGTTCCCTTTGAGCTCAGTTATTCCATGAGTCTGAGATGGCAGGGAATAAACTCCTGAACTTCTGAACCTCAAAATTCCACATTGTCTCTCTTTAAAGCATCTCAGAAATAAAGTAGCCAATAGGCATTTTTGATGTAAAAGAAGAAGTGATTTGGAGAGATTTCCTTGGTGGCCCAATGGTTAGGATTCCATGCCTCCAGAGCAGGGGCACAGGTCCAACTCTTTTTTTTTTTTTTTTTAGGTCCAACTCTTGGTCAGGGAATTAAGATCCTGCAAGTCACACAGTGCAGCCAGAAATTAAAACAAAATGGTTTGGTGAAGGTTGAACAACAAAGTTTCTTGAGCAGAATATTTGGACTGTGGCAAGGTGACTAAATATCCATGCAAGTAAAGTTAGTCTTAAATCTGAGTCAAGTTCAGCTATGGAGCTCCAGTTCTTTCCTCTAGCTTCTATTATCCTTGGTGAAGAGTAGCTTGTCCATGGTTTGAGTTTGGAAGACTAGCAAGCAGTTTAGAGGATTGTTTCAGCCTTAAATTAGTCCATAAACTTTTAGTTTCCACCAACCCTGAGCTCCTGAAATTATAATTCTTAATCAATATTAGCTGCTACCATACACTGAAACTTCTCCAGACACAAGATTACAGAACACTTGAATCTTCCTACTTAATACACCTTTCAGGAACTCAGTTAAGGGGGATTTTTTTTTTCATTTATTCAGTCACTTATTCACTGGAAAAAAAAAAAGTAATTGAGTACTTTGTAGGATTCAGACTTCATTCTATATGTTGGGATTCAGAGTGACCAAAAAAATATTTGCCCTCGTAGTATTTTATTGTAGAAAACAGATAAAGAAAAATAAATAAGTGAACAAAAAGCAAGTGTATATGTTAAAATGTTTCACTTGTTCTCATTAATAATCATCTTTAACTCCTGCGGCTTTCCTCCCAACCTAAGACTTTGATGATGCAGTAGCCCACAAAGACACATTCGAGCAAATGCCTATTCCATTCATGCATGAACCTCCCTTTCACGTCCCCAGTAAAACAATATTTTACATAAATTAAGATTAATTACTTTCTGGTTAGTTTGGGTTTATATTTTTCCAGACTGAAGAAGACATTATCAGGATCTCTACTGTGTCCTCTACTTGAAACAGAGCAGGACTCTGTGGTCTGTATCCCCATAACCACTCCATGTCTTTAGCCTTCTTTTTCGTGTGGAAAAATTTTAGTCAAAGAATAAGATTAATCAGAGAAGTGAGAAAATGCAGAAACAAAAGAAAACAAAGGAGACCACATATTAATAGTGTGGTCATTAAGCATAGTTGAGGACCTTTAGTTCCTTCTCAAAGGCTATAGATAGTAATAATATTCTGAGCCAAATCCTGTGAGCTGTTTTATAGATACTGAACCCTCATCAAGTGGAGGAAGTTAACTCATGATGACTTGACAGCAGTCATGGCATAAACCACCAAAATTCTGAGAAGTGGCTTCAAGGAAACACGAACAACAGGACCACGGAAATGGAGATTAACTGTAATCAATCAGGATGACACTAATCAGACTGCTGATGACTAATTTCCAGATGACTGTCGAGCTGACTGTGCTGTTCTTCATGTAGCCCCCTCCCCTGGCTATAAAAGGTCTTCCCTACTGACTGTCAATGTGGGGGAGTTGGCCTTTGGAGAGGAGTCCATCTTCCTCTTCACCCCTATTGCTGGCATCCAAAATAAAGCAAACTTTCCTTGCCTTTCCTTTCCACCAAGTTTGCCCTTTAATGGCTTTTGAGTGGTGAGCAGCCAGACCCCACTTTTAGTTATATCCTCACTTGATCAATGTCAAGAAGTATTAATCTGAGAATATAAAAAGATCTATTTTCTGATCTAGAATGTTATTTAGTAACTGAGTCGTTTGGTTTTATTTTTGTTGTGAGGAATAAATTGACTTTTTATTTTATATACCTTCACTTTTCATAAGGAAACAATTTATTCCTATTAGGTGGAAAGAATACTTTGTGTTTCAGCAATTTTTGGAGTGTTCCTACACATTTTAAATGATTAGTTAATCCAGGGAAAAGTTGGACTCATGTGGGGAAGATCTTATTTTCATTGCTTTTAGCTATTACATGATGAAAATTACTATAGCAATGGTTGAGAACATTTAGGAAGACAAAATATCCTGAAAAAAACATTTCATTATATGAAAAGACCCTTAGATTTGTAGACCTAGAGTTTTAAATAATTGTGAAACTTAAATTTGACATATATTCTACTGTTGGTAGTTTGAAATAGCTAGGCTGTTATCTGCTCCTGCCACATTTCTTCTCATTTCATAATACTGCACCCCCTAGCAAAGAAGTTTCATACCCTATTACCACGCTTTCTAGTTCATTTCATTGTTCACAGCAGTGAATAACATAACTAGTGTTGCAATACTCTTTATCTTATAACTTTTGGGGTTTCAGTTCTTCTCATATGTGTTTTCAAAAAAAGTGTTTCATATGGACAGTTGAACCTTGGACAAAATGCATCTGAAGTGTGAGATTCCACCTATAGGCAGATTGATTTCAAAAAATATGCAGGAAAAAATTTTGAAATTTGTGACAATTAAAAAAAAACTTACAGGCAAATTACATTACTTACAAATATTGAAAAAATTAAAAGATATGTCATGAATGTATTAAATAGTATATATAATAGTTTATCTTTTACTACCATAAAATATATACTATAAATATTTAACTATATCAAAACTTACACACACAAACACTTACAGATAGTATATAACACCATTCCCAAGAAAAGGAAATGTAAACAAATGTAAAGATGCAGTATTGAATCATAACTAAATAAAATTAAACATAGTGTACAGTGAACTACTATAATAATTTTGTTGCAAACTCCTTTACTATTGTCATGAGCTCAAATGTTGAGTGTTCTGATTAAAATACCATGTGACTGTAATAATCTCTGTATGAGCAGTTTGTCTCTCCAGTAAATTGCAGATCACAGCAAAAAGTGATGTCCCAGGGCCCCTGTGTATTTTTAGTCATGTTTAGTGCATTACTATAAGCCTTGGATAATATTGTAGGACCCATACAAAGTGCCATTAGTGATGCTGGAAGTGCTCCCAAGAAGCAGAGAAGAGTTATGTCATGCAAAAGTTAAATTATTTGATATGTACTACAGAATAAAGTCTACACGTGTGGTTTCATATTGTTTCTAGAATAATGAATCCAATGTAAGGACCACTGTAACAAAAGAAAAGGAAATTTATGAAGCTGTGGCAAATAGGCACAGAAACCTTGTACACTGTGTGAAATATTTTTTATCTCATATTTAAAATGTATTTATATGTGAGTGTGGAAAATTCTTAAAGAAATGGGAATACCTTACCGACTCTTGAGAAAACTGTATGCAGGTCAAGAAGCAACAGTTAGAACCGGATATGGAACAACGAACTGGTTTCAAACTGGGAAAGGAGTACATCAAGGCCATATATTGTTACCCTGTTTACTTAACTTATATGCAGAATACATACACGTGAAATGCTGGGTTAGATGAAGCATAACCTGGAATCAAGACTGTCGGGAGAAATATCAATAATCTCAGATATGCAGATGACACCACCCTACGGTAGAAAGTGAAGAACTAAAGAACCTCTTGATGAAAGTGAAAGAGAATGAAAATATTGGCTTAAACTTTATATTAAAAAAACTAATATCATGGCATCTTGTCCCATCTGCTGCTGTTGCTGCTGCTAAGTCACTTCAGTCGTGACCGCCTCTGTGCAACCCCAGAGACTGCAGCTCACCAGGCTCCCCCGTCCCTGGGATTCTCCAGGCAAGAATCTATCACCTCATGGCAAATAGGTGGGGAAACAATGGAAACAGTGACAGACTTTATTTTGAGGGGCTCCAAAATCACTGGAGATGGTGACTGCAACCATGAAATTAAAAGACGCTTGCTCTTTGGAAAAAAAGCTAAGACCAACTTAGACAGCATGTTAAAAAGCAGAGACATTATTTTACCAACAAAGATCTATCTAGTCAGAGGTATCATTTTTCCAGTTGTCATGTATGGATGTGTGAGTTGGACCATAAAGAAAACTGAGCACCAAAGAATTGATGCTTTTGAACTGTGGTGTTGGAAAAAACTCTTGACAGTCCAACCAGTCAATCTTAAAAGAGATCAGTCCTGAATATTCACTGGAAGGACTGATGCTGAAGCTGAAATTCCAATACTTTGGCCACCTGATGCAAAGAACTGACTCCTTAGAAAAGACCCTGATGCTGGGAAAGAATGAAAGCAGGAAGAGAAGGGGATGACAGAAGATGAGATGGTTGGAATCATCACTGACTGGATGGAAATGAGTTTGAGCAAGCTCCAGGAGACTTGAACTGAACTGAACTGAACTGTGGCCAGTTTGCAGAAAAACCTTGTACTTCGTGTGATTTATATATATATATATATAATATTTAAAATGTAGTTTTACGTGGGTGTAGGTTTTGTATATGAAAGGCAAACCTATACATTCTAATATGATTGGAGAAAAAGCAAAGTCATTATATAACAATTTAAAGTAAAAGAATGTGAAGGATCTAAAGGTGGAGATTCAACGCCAGCAAGGGATGGTTTGATAAATTCAGACAGAAGTTTGGGTTTAAAAAAGATGTCTAAATAACAGGATAAGTAGATTCTGCTAACCAAGATACAACAGAGAAATCCCAGACATCATTAAAAAATTGTTGAAGAGGAAGGATATCTGTTTGAACAGGTTTTTAATGCAGATGCATGCATGCTAAGTCATGTCTGACTTTTTGAGACACCATAGACCATAGCCTGCCAGGCTCCTTTTTCCATGGAATTCTCCAGGTAAGAATATTGGAGTGGGTTGCCATGCCCTCCTCCAGGGGATTTTCTTGACCCAAAGACTGAACCTAAATCTCTTATATCTCCTGTGTTTGCAGGTGGGTTTCTTTACCAAGGAAATGGTAACACACTCCAGTGTTCTTGCCTGGAGTATCCCAGGGAAGGGGGAGCCTAGTGGGCTGCCATCCCTGGGGTC
>SJYX01019009.1:119310-136154 GCA_006410675.1 Oreotragus oreotragus | reverse complement strand
GGGGGGGGGGGGTTGGGAGTGGGGAAGGGGAATGCCTTGAGGGACATATATTAGTAAGGAAGAGAAGTGAGCACCATGACTTAAGGCAGCAAGGGGTAGGTTAACTCTACTATTTTGTGAAAATGCAATTGGGTTTATGATCGTGAAAGAAGCAAGATTGGAAGGAAAGATAGAAGTGGGGAAATATCAGAAGAAAGCTGTTCCACAATTACTTAGCTCTCTGCTTTGGGACAATTCCTGATTGCAACAGAAAGCTAGAGTCACTGCAGTTCCTGACAGTGTTGGGGAACAGCAGATGCAGAGATGAGAGCCAGAGAGAGGTGAAGTAACCATCATTTGAAGGAGCTGAGTAGAGTGGACCCCAGAAGTTCATGTCTGGGCCACTGTAATTTTATAGCTGAGAGAAGCACTCAACACAAACAGAGAAAGACTAACAGAGGCTTTCCAATAGCAACTACAATAAAAACTATGGAGTTGAAAATGAGAATGAGAAAATAGAGAGCAATGAGAAAACAAGAAAATAGGTAATAAGAAAATAGAAATCAAGCATTCTTAGAGAAAGAACAATGCTCCAGGACATTCTGTTCTGACTCATTGGAAATAAATGGATCATTTTAACACTGTATGTACACATTTGAAATCCAGCTAAGACAAAGCAAAGGCCTGAACCTTAAAAGCAAGAGCCATGCCTTGATCACATGTACCTGCTAACTGAAAACTGGCACTTTCCATCTACTTCTACAAGGATTAAATAATGAGTCGTGGCAGATGCTGACCTTCAATATCCCTGAAAGGAGTTCAGGCCAGAGATCAGAAATGAGGCAATCTATACTCTGGGAAAACTGGCAGAACAGGTCTTCAGATAGTGAAATATTTTCAAGAGAAGATTTTATGAGCCTAATTCTTGCATCTCCTCATATCTAGAAAAGCAGTAAAATCATGTACAGTGATGTTTGTACCTCATGACTAACAGCAACCCTCTGCAAAAAATTGTATACTTGATTGCATACACCCCACCCCCCTCTCAGACCTTTCCCCATCTTTTTGGAATAGTTTCTCAGAGCTTCCTGAAGTGCTGTCTCTCAAGCCATAGTCCTCATATTGCCCAAAATAAAAATGTAACTCACAACTCTCACTCTGCTTTTTTTTTCTTTCTTTCTTTTTCTTTTTTTTTTTAGTAACATACCCTCTTCACTAGAGTCATATATATACATTGCTTCTTGAAAGTAATTTCCCGGAGCTACCTGAAAGGCTGTTTCTCAACAGCCTATAGTCCTCAGAAAGCCCCCAAATAAAACTGAACTAATAGCTTTTTGTTTTTGTTTTCTTGTGTTTTTTTTAGTCAACACCTCTTGAAGCAGAGTTAGAAGGGCCCCAGGCTGAACAGTTCCTCCCCCGTGCACAGAAATTCTATGACAGCAAAATTTTCAAAAAAGCAAGAGGATGGATGAGATTGGGCACTCCTCAGATAAGTGATAAGAGACCAAATATTCCTTATTCTCAAAGTTAAGGATACCTCCTTGACTATACATGTGCCGAAAGTTTCCTTGGAGGTCAAAAAAGGAGGGGGTGCCACCCCATAATAAGTGATACCAACTTATCCATAGGCCTCTTCAATAGAATTCTCCTTGTCTAAGTGATGCTCACTCACACAGGATAGGACCCTGAGATAAACCAAATATGGATTGAGAACCAGGCAGAGCAAGATAATTGGTCAACAGAAACTCAGAAAAATGCCCCATAAAAGTGACTCAAACTACCACAAAGACAAGACTCTATGAGCCCAACATTTTGTGTCTATCCACAAGTACTGTTTTTCCTTCTAATAAACACTTGTTTGTTTTACTTCTTTCTGTCTCTATGTGGAAATTCACTTGTACACAATTGACAGGCCAGGGCCTTGTCATTGGCTACTGGTCTAGTGAGGACTCCATACTCTCACCGCCACAGCCTGACTTCTGTCTTTGGTTGGGAACTGCAATCCTGCTTCAAGCAGCTGCAGACTGAGGCCCCCTGAGACTGAGGCAGGAAGCGAATGGGTGCTCCCCCCCTCACAATAAGGGTAAAGCTTGATTATCAATAGGTTCATGCTCTGACAGAAACTCCAAGACAGGACTAGCAGAGCAATTAAGGGAGGAGGCTGGACTCTGCACAGACTGCTCTGGTCTGGGCGCAGGTTGGAATTTCCAGACATGAGACAGAATGAGAGGGAAATAAAGTTTATTAGAGTGGGAGATGCTGTTAGAACAGTGGGCTAGCTCAAGGGAGAACAGACGTTGAACAGGGGTCCTTAGTCCACTTGTATAATCAGGGTACAAGGAGTGAGACAGGGGTGAGATAGGGGTGAGTGAGATAGGAGTGAGATTGGATTAGGCATGTATACTGGATGGGGGAAGAGTAGGGCAAATACCTTCTCCCTATGGGGTAAAAGGGGAGACAGTTTGTACTGTTCCATTAATAGTTACAACATGGGGGAGGGAAGGATGATAAGGGTCTGGTTTTTCTGTTCCTGAATTCCAAGAACCTCCTTGGTTTTATCTGCTGTTTCGTCTTTGGGTCACCACACAGACCACACAGTTCTCATTCCCAAAGTCAGGAGAACTCCTGGACCATACAACGCACAGAGAAGGCCCCTTGGAGGCCAAAGGGGAGTCCTTTCAAGGGATGTTCTACTCATGGGCTTTTGCAGCAGAATCCATTTTGGCTGAGAGATTCATACACCAAGATTCACCTTCCCGTAAACATGGGAGGATCCTGAGATACAACAAATATGGACTCTGAACCAGGCAAATCATAAGGACTGGCTGAAGGAAACTGAGAAGAAATTGCCCATATAAGTGATACAAACTGCCATGTGGGGGCAAGTCAGGGATTCTCTCTCAGTCTGCCCATGTGTCTCGCCTCAGGTACTGTGCTCTTTTTCCTCCTCACAAATACTTTGCTTCACTACTTTTGCTAGGGGAAGCACGCTGATTGAAGTCGTCCACCCTGGCCGGGCACCACGGTAACCATCTGCATGAGTTGTTTTATGACAGGAGATCCTGATAAGGAGTACAGAGCTAATAAACCACCACCAACCAGAAGAGTTCAGGAAAGGTCAAAAGGAGACACTGTGTGTCTGTCCACTTCCCAGAATCCTTCTCACTAGCATCCATCTTAGCTGAGCGATGCGTGCACCACCAGGAAAGACTGAATTAGAGTGATTGGCCAAAGACCACCTGGAACTAATTCCATCATCATAAAACCTGAGACTCCGAGCCACGCAGCAGTGCTGTTCTCCTGGGTTCTCTTACTTTATTGCTCTCCACCTAGCTTCCCTTTCCCAATAAAATCTCTTGATTTGTCAGCAGATGAGTCTCCTTGGACAATTCATTTCCAAGTGTTAAACAAGAGCCCAGTTTTGGGCCCTGGAAGGGGTCTCCCTTCCTGCAACACTTTCTGTCTTTGTGGAAATTCCTTTCTGCAAAGCCACAGGGCTAGGGCCCTTGTCACTGACCACTGGTCTAGTGGCTAGAATCTGGTGCTTTCACTACAGCGACCCAACCCCTCTCTGTCTAGGAACTCAGGCCCTGCTCCAAGCCATTGCAGGCCAAGGCCACCTGAGGTCAAGACCAGAGACTCTGTCTTCTTGCTTCTTCTTATATGACTTAGTCACACTCTGTAGGTGAGATGGGGACTAGAGAGAGAGGAATACCTTCTCTTCTTTTTCTGGTCAGGACTTTCCTCTGGAGAGTGAGCCTTTGTTATGGAAAAGGCTCTAGAACTATTTCACAAGGATTACTCTTTCCATCTTCCTGCTAGAGACACTGGGGGTTATTGAATCTTTGAGAATTTGGTATAGTTCCTAAAAGTAAAGCCAATAAAAGTGCAGGGCATCTTTAAGATGGCACCTCCCAGATGTCTCATTGTCATGCTGGTACATTTTGGCCTCCAGCAATTTGTCAAAAGTCTCTGAAGTGTTTGTTTCTACCAGTTTATACTCCAGGATGTTTTCTTCCAGGAGAGCAGTTCTCTACTACAACTCCAGATTAGTCTGTTTATTTTAGAGTGGCAGCATTCCCTGAAAACTCAGGTCTTTAATGTGTAAGTGAGGAAAAATCATTTTTCCTCTACCCTTCTGAGTTCTTGATTGACATTCTTTTTAATAAAAGACAAATTAATAAAGAGAAAGAAAATTTTATTATAATAAATACCTCACATATGCATGTGTGAATAAAAACTATTGCCTGTTTTTATCAGTAAATAAAGAATGTTGTGTACTTAAAGCTATGGCATTACAGGCTCTCTGAAGATGAATACTAAGGGAACACAGGATGGAAAGAGAATGCTGAAGCCACTCCCAAGAGTGTGTACCCTGAGGAGATCCTGGAGGAGACAGCACAGGATACTGGCTTCAGATAGCAGAGGTTCATCTCAAGGCAATGATTTCAATGAGTCCAGACTTTGCATCCTCCCAAACACAGAAAAGCACTAGATTCATTAACTTGAGATGTCTCATTTTCTTATTAACAGTAATCTTATGATGTTCTGACTATCTGATCTTTTTTTTGCAAAACTCCTATATATCCTGGCTTCCCGTCCCTACCCCCCACCTTCTTCTGAATAGTTTCTCAGCATTATCTAAAATGCTGTGTCTCCAGCTTGAAATCCTCAGAATATCCACAGAATAAAATGTAACTCTCAACTTTTAGGCTGTGCATTTTTTGTCAGTCAACACAAGAGAGACACTTAAGCAAAATGCATAACTCCCTGAGACAATCAAAGCCATCACTTTAAATATTATTGTCAGCTAAAGACAAAAGAAATATATTAGAGGCAGGGAGGGAAACAATTAAGTCAGGTGAGAGGAGGAAAAGCTTGGTAAACAAAGGTTGCTAGGCAAGCAGATAAGTCTCTCAAGTGAAAAAGTTGTCCCTGGTAATAGCTCTCTTCCTGGTACAGGCCCCTTTCTAATGTAAATTGCCTTTATAAATGTAGATTTTCTTTATAAAAGGGTAACTTCTACTCTGTTTTCAGAGGGTTCCCCCCCTGCCCCCAGCTACGTACTTTATCAAAAATAATCAGCTCAAAATAATCCTTATGCCAAAGAAGTATATTTTGGGGTCGCATATTCTTCTACTTTTCAAATGCATCCAAGAAAAATTATTTTTCAGACCACGCATATGTCAGAGCTGGAACTGAACTCTTAATTTTCTGATTTCATTTTCCAATTGACTGTTATTCATACATAGAAATATGATTGACTTTTTAAAATTAACCATATTATATATGCAACATTGCTAAATTAGTTCTAAATTAGTTCTAATACTTTGTATTTGTTGAAGCCACTGAATTTTCTATGTATGCAAACATGTTTTCTGAAAGCAACGGGGGTTTTTCTTTAAATCTACAACTCAGTGATTTTAAAGCTGATATCTGGAGAATGGAAAGTTTAGGAGAAATCAAAGGCAAAGATGCCGAATTTAAACAGTTTTATGGTTTTATGGGGGACAAATATTGGAGGAGAGATCTCAGACTTTGAATCTCACTCTGAAAGTCTAGACCAGATTTTCTAAAACTAACACTGTATTCTTAATCTCAGGTTGCATTATAATTATTTGTTCCCACCTGAAGTGGCTTTCATAAACAAAAGTAAATCATTATAACAATTTTCCAGTTTCTCAAATAATTGATATCATTTAATTCACAATATTATTTAGTTAATAATAATCAGTGTCAAATTGAGGTAGGAGGTAGATGTGCCATCACTCCCCCTCCCCCAGCCCATCCCTGACCTGGAATAAGCAGCTGGAGTTTGTTGCCTGTGGACAGAAACTCCAAAATATCAATTGCAAAACAATGAAAAGAGGAGGCTGGGCCTTGCCCATAGTAAGAGATAAGAGATCAAGTGTTTCTCATTTTCTAAGTCAAGGAGAGGACCCTGACTAGAAAGCTCCTCGGAGATCAAACTAGGAGTGATGTCAACTTATCCACTGGCCTAATCCATCATGGCTGAAAGATGCATCTGCATACAGGGGAGGACTCTGAGATAAACCAAACATGGATTCAGAACCAAGTAAATCACAATGACTGGTCAAAGGAAACCCTGAAGAAATACCCCATAAAAGTGATTCAAACAATCATGTGGGCATGACTCCCTCTCTGACCCTGCCCATGTGTCTATCCACACATATTCTTTTTCCTCCTAATAAACACTTTACTTGTTTCTTTACTTTCCAACTTTGTGGGAATTCTTTTCTGCAAAGCTGATGGGCTAGGACTTTGTCAATGGGCCAGCGCTCTAGTGACTAGGCTTCAGCACTCTCATTTCTGAAACCCGACCTTAATCTCTGGCCAGGAAAAGAAACCCTTCTTAATCCACTGCAGGCCAATGCCACCAGAAATCAAAATCACAAAGCTAAAAAAATGCACTAGTGAGTATGATGCCCATTATTCAAGGGAAGCATTCCATGGGTTGCAGGCAAACAGTGCCTCACAAGCAGTGGTTCATTCTTCCTTAGGCATTTCGGGCAAGAGTGAGTTTTACAGAGGACTAGAAGGAGTAAGATGAGAACAGGCCATGTTTGGCTATGGTTGCATATCTGACCTTGTTTTAGAGAGATCAAGGAGCAAAGAATAATGGAGCCCAGAGCAGTCCTGGCATTTAGGATTGGATAACTGTATAGACTGTTTCTGATCAAGCAGAGCATTTAAAGTAACATGAAAGTTTGGTTTGCTGATATTCTACCTGGATCAAGGTAGTCTCTTTTAAGCCTAAAAATTTATGTACACATCAGGAATGTTAAAAGATAAAATCTAATGCAGAAATCAAAAAGAAATTAATGAAAATGGGCACAGAATAGAAGAGTCAAATATCATTCTTATAAGAAACAGACTTTATAATCTCTGTGACTATTAACTAAGGTGACAAAATAGATAGTTTTATTAGAAAACTGGATACTATATAAAAATTCCCATGTATATTTTAGAATCATAAAAATCCAATAACATCTTACCTGAGGGTTTAGATAGCAGGATGGCCAGTGTGAAAGAGAAGAATAGTTTACTACTCATATAAATCAGCTATTCTGATTGAAATATGACAGAAATAAAATAACTAAAATACAGAAAAAAGAGCACATGCTCAAGATATGATAAAGAGAAATGATTGTCTATAACACAGACATGTTTCCTGTCTAAAAACTCTTCAGACTCCAAGTTCATGAAAATAGTCAACTAAGGTTAAAATTTAAAGTCAAGCAAATAAAAAAATTACAAAATTAGTTCATGACATCAAGACAAAGAAGCAAACATTTTTATAGATATATTATGGTAGGCTTACTGAAAATTAGAATAAAGAAAACTTTAAAAGATGACCAGAAAAAAATAAAAACAAAACATTGTTAAAAAAAAAAAAAAAGACCATATACTGGCAATTGACTTCTCAAAAGAAACAATGAAAGACACAAGCAATAGAATTTAATGAATATTCTTCTCAATAATCCATGGCATACAAAAAAATAAAATAAAAGCTATTCAAAATAAATGATAATAGATATACAATAAAACAGTTTATATCAGATACACTTTAAGTCATATTTAGAAAAAAATTATATAATGTTAAACCGATGACAGAGGCCAAGGATAATTTTAACAAGCAACTCATGAGATACTTCTATACCCCAAACCTTTAGACCCCACTAATTCTATGATTTAATCAAGAAGAAATTTGACTTATTTGTTTGAATAATTAGAGGGTAGACCTTATGTGATTGGAAAGACTTCCTTCTCTCTTTATATAATTGATAAAATATTTATCCTAGTTCATTAAAAAAGTTTCCCTTCCACATATTGCATTATATACTTTTTTTTTCCTATTCCATAATGCTTTTTATGGCTATGGAGAACAATTATAGTAAAATCCTCCTTCTATTGCAAATCATTTATGAAACAGCTTAAGTACTGTCATGTGTGGATTTATGGATTACAAAGTCATTCTGTGGTTTTTGTTAAACTCAGGATAGATTTGACCATATCCGATTGTTACAGTATCTCAAAGAGAAAATTGCTTTATATATTTTGCAACAGGATATCTTCATGATTTGTCAAACAACTTAAGAGTTCTGTTATTTTTATAGCATCTGCATTTAGTTATTATGTCACTCACTTTGTTCTGAATAATTCTGTTCATAATAAGACTAGAAGATATTTTGTATTCACCCTAATTTGGGGCCATATAATTTTCCTCTGTAAATATACCATAACACTCAGGCACATGCACTAAATCAAAGATGTACACTTACTACTTGGAATATACTCATAAATTTTGAATAAAATATGTAGGAGCTCTTAATGTCAAGAACCCTGTAGGGTATGCACATTTTCTTTGAGTACCAATAGTATTCACCTTTTCTATACAATTTCAGAAGCATTTTCAGAAACACTTTCCACTTGTTCTGAATTGCAATTACACGTTTTATGCCATTATTCCAAGAATTGCTAACTTCTACTCCAATGGGAAAAATTTTACCAACTATGCTACTGATCTATATTAATAGTTTTTCTCTCTAGTCTTACAATCTTTCCTTTTTTCTAAAGTTATCTAGATAAGTCCCTTTTCTGTCACCTTCTTTAATAAAGTATGCCACATATTTACAAAAGAATTACATTATTTCATCAGAGTCTGCAGTATATCATAAAACCCTCCAATCTTCTGCTGAATTTTATTTGAACTTTCATATGTATGGTCCACTCTTTTATTTATGAAATTCTCTTTGTTTAGACAAATCCATGATGTCAAGTATTTGCTATTATAGATAACTGAAAATTGTCTCATAGCCCTAAACATTCCCCTGTGTTTCACCTATTTGTGTGCTAAATCGCTTTAATCGTGTCTGATTCTTGGCGACCCGATGGATTGTAGCCCTCCAGGCTCCTCTGTCCACGGGATTCTCTAAACAAGGATACTGAAGTAGGTTGCCATGCCCTTCTCCAGGGGATCTTCCCAACCAAGTGGTCAAACCCATGTCATTTGTGTCTCCTGCATGGCAGGTAGGTTATTTACCACTAGCACCACTTGGGAAACCCCTTTTACCTATTTCTGTTCAGTTCAGTTCAGTTGCTCAGTTGTGTCCTACTCTTTGCGATCCCATGAATCACAGAACACCAGGCCTCCCTGTCCATCACCAACACCTGGAGTTTACTCAAACTCATGTCCATCGAGTCGTTGATGCCATCCAGCCATCTCATCCTCTGTCGTCCCCTTCTCCTTCTGCCCCCAATCCCTCCCAGCATCAGGGTCTTTTCCAATGAGTCAACTCTTTGCATGAAGTGGCCAAAGTACTGGAGTTTCAGCTTTAGCATCAGTCCTTCCAATGAACACCCAGGACTGATCTCCTTTAGAATGGACTGGTTGAATCTCCTTGCAGTCCAAGGGACTCTCAAGAGTCTTCTCCAACAGTACAGTTCAAAAGCATAAATTATTTGGTGCTCAGCTTTCTTCACAGTCCAATTCTCACATCCATACATGACCACTGGAAAAACCATAGTCTTGACTAGACGGAACTTGTTGGCAAAGTAATGTTTCTGCTTTTGAATATGCTATCTAGGTTGGTCATAACTTTCCTTCCAAGGAGTAAGTGTCTTTTAATTTCATGGTTGCAATCACCATCTGCAATGATTTTTGTGAAATACAGAAAAATAATGTCTGACACTGTTTCCCCATGTATTTGCCATGAAGTGATGGGACCAGATGCCATAATCTTAGTTTTCTGAATGCTGAGCTTTAAGCCAACTTTTTCACTCTCCTTTTTCACTTAAGAGGCATTTTAGTTCCTCTTCGCTTTCTGTCATAATGGTGGTGCCATCTGCATATCTACCATCCCCAAATGGAAAATATTTCTTTCAGTGAATAATTTGTCTTTTCATTCTCTTTATTTATTTATTTTTTTACACGAACTCCCAAACATGAACCCCCCTCCCACCTCCCACCCCACATCATCCCTCCAGATCATCCCCATACACCAGCCTCAAGCGTCCTGCATCTTGCATTGAACATAGACTGGCAATTCATTTCTTACATGATAGTACACAAATTTCATTCTCTTTAAACAGCATCTTTTGTTGGACAAAAATTTTGATTTTAATAAAAGCCAACTTATCTAACTTTTCTTTCATAAATTTGCTTATAGTGTTATAACTGAAAGTTTATTAGCAAATTTTTCCTATAGAAGTTTCATAGTTCTGAATGTTGCATTTAGTGCCCATGATCCAGATTTAAAATCATGAGATCTGTCTCTAGTACTTTTGTTTGTTTTTGTTCTCTTTTTTTCCCCATGGATATCCACTTGTTCTAGTATCAGTTTTAGAAAGGATAATGGTTCTTCCATTATAGCTAAAATTATGAAGAATTATCACTTTATGAAATTGTCTTCCAAGAAATAAACATGGACTATTTCTCTATTTATATATTCTTTGGCTTTTTCCTTTTGGTGTTTTATCTTTTTGCATATATATCTTGTACAGGTTTGGTTAGATTTATACTTAAGCTTTATTCTGTGGGCATATGACACTGTTTAACCTTTTTTTTTTTTAATTTTAAATTCTAGTTATTCATTCTTGGTATATAAGAAAGCCAATGACTTTTATATATTGATGTGTATCCTAAGAATTTGTTGCATTCCTTTATTACTTCAAGGGATTGTATAATTTCTTAAAGATAAATATTGGGATTTCCTAGAATATATATCCTATGCCTTTTGCAAATATAGACAGCTCTATTTCCCTTTCATTCTTTATACTTTTCATTTATTTACTTTCCTTCTAGTGCTAGCTAGGACTTTCAGCAAAATGCTGAATATGTGTGGTGAGAGGGAAAGTGCTAACGTTGTTTCCTATTCTTGGTAGAAAGTGCTCATTTCTCATGACTAAAGATGAAGCTAGGTAATATTTCCTTATAAATACTACTTATTATAACAAGTAATTTCCTTCTATTACTGGTTTTCCTAGAGTTTAATGAAGAATGGTTGGTGAATTTTGTTGGAGGTGTTTATGTATTTATTTGTAGGATCACATAGTTTTTCTTTAATTTTTAATGCAGATGTAATTCATATATGATACAATTTATTTGTTTAATGTAGAATTCAATATTGTATTAATATATTCACGGAGATGTTAACTCTAGAAAACATTGTTTTAATTCTAGAATATTCTTTTTACCCCCCATCCCCCAAATGCTTTACCCACTACTTTCTTTCTTTCAGTGTTTGGTAACCACTAATATATATTTGAGACTAGAGATCTCTTCAAGAAAATTAGAGATACAAAGGGCACATTTCACGCAAAGATGGGCTCAATAAAGGGCAGAAATGGCATAGACCTAACAGAAGAAGAAGATATTAAGAAGAGGTGGCAAGAATACACAGAAACTGTACAAAAAAGATCTTCATGACCAAGATAAGCACGATGTTGTGATCACTCACCTAGAGCCAGACATCCTGGAATGTGGCCCTTAGAAAGCATCACTATGAACAAAGCTAGTGGAGGTGGTGGAATTCCAGTTGAGTCATTTCAAATCCTGGAAGATGATGCTGTGAAAGTGTTGCACTCAACATACCAGCAAATTTGGAAAACTCAGCAGTGGCCACAGGACTGGAAAAGGTCAATTTTCATTCCAATCCCAAAGAAAGACAATACCAAAGAATGCTAAAACTACTACACAATTGCACTCATCTCACACGCTAGTAAATAAATGCTCAAAATTCTCCAAGCCAGGCTTCAGCAGTATGTGAATCACAAACTTCCAGATGTTCAAGCTGGTTTTCAAAAAGGCAGAGGAACCAGAGATCAAATAGCTAACATCTGCTGGATAATGGAAAAAGGAAGAGAGTTCCAGAAAAAAAAAACATCTATTTCTGCTTTATTGACTAGGCCAAAGCCTTTGACTGTGTGGATCACAATAAACTGTGGACAATTCTGAAAGAGATGGGAATTCCAGACCACCCAACCTGCCTCTTGAGAAACTTGTATGCAGATCAGGAAGCAACAGTTAGAACCTGACATGGAACAACAGACTGGTTCCAAATAGGAAAAGGAGCACATGAAGGCTGTATATTGTCACCCTGATTATTTAACTTAAATGCAGAGTACATCATGAGGATGCTGGGCTGGAAGAAGCACAAGCTGTAATCAAGATTGCCAGGAGAAATATCATAACCTCAGATACACAGATGACACCACTCTTATGGCAGAAAGTGAAGAGGAACTAAAAAGCTTCTTGATGAAAGTGAAAAAGTTGGCTTAAAGCTCAACATTCAGAAAACTAAGATCATGGCATCTGGTCCCGTCATTTCATGGCAAATAGATGGGGAAACAGTGGAAACAGTGTCAGACTTCATTTTTGTGGCTCCAAAATCTTTGTGAATGGTGATTGCAGCCATGAAATCAAAAGACACTTACTCCTTGGAAGGAAAGTTATGACCAACCTAGATAGCATATTCAAAAACAGAGACATTACTTTGCCAACAAAGGTCCATCTAGTCAAGGCTCTGGTTTTCCCTGTGGTCATGTATGGATGTGAGAGTTGGACTGTGAAGAAAGCTGAGCACCAAAGAATTGATGCTTTTGAACTGTACTGTTGGAGAAGACTCTTGAGAGTCCCTTGGACTGCAAGGAAATCCAACCAGTCCATTCTGAAAGAGATCAGCCCTGGGATTTCTTTGGAAGGAATGATGCTAAAGCTGAAACTCCAGTACTTTGGCCACCTCATGGGAAGAGTTGACTCATTGGAAAAGACTCTGATGTTGGGAGGGATTGGCGGCAGGAGGAGAAGGGGACGACAGAGGATGAGATGGCTCGATGGCATCACCGACTCGATGGACCTGATTTTGAGTGAACTCCAGAAGTTGGTGATGAATAGGGAGGTCTGGTGTGCTGAGATTCATGGGGTAGCAAAGAGTCGGACACAACTGAGCGACTGAACTGAACTGAACTGAATATACATTTGGCTCCTGTTCAAGGCATTTTATATGAATTTTCATTTATATGAATTTCATTTATATGAATTTTTTCATTTTATATGAAATGTTCAAGGCATTTCATATAAAATGAAACCATCCAGTATACTGTCTTAGTGTTTCACTTCCATAACTTACCTTAAAGTTTTCAAGTTTATCACCCATGAACTTTCCCTTAATTACATATGTTTTGAGAGGAGAGCTTTTCAAGATTGCTGGGGGAAATATCAACAACCTTAGATATGCAGATTATACCTCTCTAATGACAGAAAGTGAAGAGGAACTAAAGAGCCTGTTAAAGAAGGTGAAAGAGGAGAGTGAAAAAGTAGGCTTAAAACTCAACGTTGAAAAAACTAAGATCATGACATCTCTTCCCATCATGTCATGGCAAATAGATGGGGAAACAATGGAAACAGTGGCAGATTTTCTTTCCTTAGGCTTCAGAATCTTTGTGAATGGTGATTGCAGCCATGAAATTAAAAGATTCTTGCTCCTTAAAACAAAAGCTGTGACAAAACAAGACAGCATGTTAAAAAGCAGAGACATCACTTTGCAAACAAATGTCCATATAGTCAAAGCTATGATTTTTCCAGTTGTCATGTGCAGATGTGAAAGCTGGACCATAAGAAGGTTGAGTGCTGAAAAACTGATGCTTTTGTACTGTGGTGCTGGAGAAGATTCTTGAGAGTTTCTTGGTCAGCAAGATGATCAAACCAGTCAATCGAAAAGGAAATCAAGCCTGAGTATTTATTGGAAGGACTGTTGCTGAAGCTGAGCTCCAATATCTGCCTACCTGATATGAAGAGTGAACTCACTGTAAAAGACCTTGATGCTGGGAAAGATTTAGGACAGGAGAAGAGCGTGACAGAGTATGAGTTGGTTGAACCAACTCAATGGACATGAATCTGAGCAAACTCTGGGATATACTGAAGGACAGGGAAGCCTGGCATGCTGCTGCCCATGGGGTTGCAAAGAGTCAGACATGACTTAGTGACTGAAAAACATATCTATACTCATCTTGACTACTATAAATATAGTAACTAAAAAATACTAGATATAATTATTAGTTCCCTGAACTCTTCAGACCTTGTTGATAAATTACAAGATCTTCTGGGAAAGGTACGTGATATAATTGGTGCATTAGAAAAGTTCAGTTCAGTTCAGTCACTCAGTTGTATCTTCATTACCTCCACCATAGTTTGGAGGGAACACAGCCCCACCCATCAAAAGAAAATTGGATTAAAGATTTACTGAGAATGGCCCCATCCCAATTTCCCCCTCAGTCAGTCTCTCCCATCAGGAAGCTTCCATAAGCCTCTTATCTTTATTCATCATTCAGTAGACAGAATGAAAACCATGATCACAGAAAACTAATCAAGCTCATCACATGGACCAAGGCCTTGTCTAATTCAATGAAATCATGAGCTGTACTGTGTAGGGCCATCCAAGATGGAAAGGTCATGGTGAAGAGTTCTGCTAAAACATGGTCCACTGGAGAAGGGAATAGCAAACCATTTTAGTATTCTTGCCTTGAAAATCCCATGAACAGTACAAAAAGGCAAAAATATAGGACACTGAAAGATGGTAGGTGATAGGACACCCAGCTTGGTAAGTGCCCAATATGTTATTGGAGAACAATGGAGAAATAACTCCAGAAAGAATGAAGAGACAGAGCCAAAGCAAAAGCAACCAGTGTGTGGATGTGACTGGTGATGGAAGTAAAATCTGATGCTGTAAATAACAATACTGCATAGGAACCTGGAATATTAGGTCCATGAATCAAGGCAAATTGGAAGTGGTCAAACAGGAGATGGCACGACTGAACATCAACATTTTAGCAATCAGTGAACTAAAATGGACTGGAATGGGTGAATTTAACTCAGAAGACCATTATATCTACTACTGTGAGAAAGAATCCTTTAGAAGAAATGGAGTAGCCTTCACAGTCAATAAGAGTCCCTAATGCAGTACTTGGGTGCAATTTCAAAACAACAGAATAATCTCTGTTCATTTCCAAACCATTCAATATCACAGTAATCCAAGTCTATGCCCCGACCAGTAATGCTGAAGAAGCTGAAGTTGAACGGTCCTATGAAGACCTACAAGACCTTCTAGAACTAATGCCCAAAAAAGATGTCCTTTTCATTAGAGAGGACTGGAATGCAAAAGTAGGAAGTCAAGAAATACCTGGAGTAACAGGCAAATTTGACCCTGGAGTACAGAATGAAGCAGGGCAAAGGCTAACAGAGTTTTGCCAAGAGAACTCACTGGTCATAGCAAACACCCTCTTGCAACAACACAAGAGAAGACTCTACACATGGACATCAGAAGAATAGGTGAGGCATATTTTTAAGGCAGAATTGTAATAAAACAGTAAGTAAGTTTATTGTTTGGTTGGAATCATAGATCAGGTAAACAGAAAGGCACTGAATTTTCTTTCCTGCTTTTCTAGTGCCTAAGTAGCAGTGTCTCTTTTAGGAAATCACCATCACTTTCAAAAAATAAAATAAAAATTGAAAGCCTTTTTATGTTAAAAATAAAAAATTCTTCATCTATTCTAGGACACAGGTGTAGTGACCAGCTAGGAATTCCATCAGTGTGTCCCATGAATGTATAAATGTACTGTAACAAGTTGCTTTAGGACAACAGTTTCTGTCTTGAAAAGAGAAAAAAAGCTATGTGACTGGAAATGTGAATTATAAGATCTTCAGTATGCACTAATCATAACTGTTTATTAAACATTCCCTATGTGAAAACTCTACTGGATTAGCACAAACATTGGTTTAAATATCCAAATAATAAACAAATATTCATAATCTAATAAAATTTTAATATTTTAAAATCAGATATAAAGCAAGATTTAAGTCTCTAAATTCTCATGTTCAAAACTAAGAAATAAAGTAGGTAAAAAGAGTCTTAACCTAAAGTTAGAGTTTTAGTCATATTCATTAATAAGATATGTCAGATGTCAGTTGAGTTTCTATATTACATATTTGAAAGAATAGCCATAAATGAATTAATTTCATTAGATTATCCTATCTGTATATGTTCTGGATATGACTCAATTACTTAAAGCAAAAAGACTGTGTTTTGTTTTTACACCTTCAGTCCACTAGCATTAATGCTGATGATCTCAGCAGCGTGGATTGTGATGTCAACTAATTTCAAATCGTTTTCCTTCAAAGTTTGTTCCTGCTGATCTCACAGCTTAAAATATATGGGAGGGTTTGACTTGGTGTCATTTAAGATTCTAAAATTCTTTGCATCTGAAATCCCTAAGAGGTTTTGCTTGTTTCTATCACATCATTTAAAGGCAGTCTAGAAAAGTAAACAATAGCTCCCCAAATTGCCAAGTCCAAAGGCTTTTTGTGGGTCCTTACCTCATAGAATGTCTCAGAAATATTCACCACAGTCAGCCACACTCTACTTCTTAGAACATATTTGTTTGTTTCTTAATTTCAGGAAACGGAACCTCTTACTAACCCTTCTATTCCACTGGATAATATTTTTGTTTCATTTAATCCTCTTCCCTTTAAACTTAATCATTAAAGATACTTATAAAATATTTAATGTAATAACAGATATTTATTTAAAAGAATTGTTGTTTTTTATCTGTATTTAAATCTGGGAGAAAATTACTGTCTCAAAGGCCAACTTATTTGCTTATTGCTTTAATTATTATAAACATTGAACTCAACTGCAATATAACACATAAAATATATATGTATACATATGTATGTATACATATATATATGTAAAAGAGAGGTATTTAATTTTTACAAATTGGTGTTTCTTTTTAAGTAGCACTCTTTTTTTAACATTTTTTTAATTTATTTTTATTTTTTAATATTT
>SJYX01019009.1:97661-109954 GCA_006410675.1 Oreotragus oreotragus | reverse complement strand
AAGAACTGATGCTTTTGAACTGTGGTGTTGGAGAAGACTCTTGAGCGTGCCTTGGACTGCAAGGAGATCCACCCAGTCCATTCTGAAGGAGATCAACCCTGGGATTTCTTTGGAAGAAATGATGCTAAAGCTGAAACTCCAGTACTTTGGCAACCTCATGAGAAAAGTTGACTCATTGGAAAAGACTCTGATGCTGAGAGGGATTGGGGGCAGGAGGAGAAGGGGACGACCGAGGATGACATGGCTGGATGGCATCACGGACTCTATGGACGTGAGTCTGAGTGGGCTCCATGAGATGGTGATGGACAGGGAGGCCTGGCGTGCTGCGATTCATGGGATCGCAAAGAGTCGGACACGACTGAGCGACTGAACTGAGCTGAACTGCAGTGACTTTTTGTCAAGAATTGGGTTAAAGAACTGAATGCCGAAAAGTTGTTTTTTAAAAAAGAAATATAATTTAATCTGTCACATGCTCATTCACAGGAAGACCTTGTTTTACTTTAAGGACTTAGGTAGTACATATTTCATAAATTGAAGATTTGTGGCAAGTCTGATTTCACCTATCCATGGATATCATTTTCCCAACAGTATTTGCTCATTTTCTACCTCTGCATCATTTTTCAATAAATCTTATAACATTTCAAATTTTTATCATTATTATATTTTTTAGTGATCTGTGGTGTTTGATATTATCATTGTTAAGTGTTTTAGGGTCCCACAAACTATGCCCGCATAACATGGTAAATGTAATAAAATAAATACTGTGTGTGTTCTCACCCCTTCACCCATCAGTCATTACCTTGCCTCTTTCCTTCTCTTGTTTCTCCCTATTCCCTGAAACAAAAAATATTAAAATTAAGCCAGTTTATAACTCTACAATGACCTCTAAGTTCTGAAGTGAAAGGAAGCATCTCACATCTCTTAAATTTAAATCGAAAGCTAGAAATGATTGAGCTTAGTAAGGAAGGCTTGTCAAAAGCTGAGACAGGTCAAAATAGGTCTCATGTGTCAAGTAGTTAGCCAGGTCATAAATGCAAAGAAAAGGTTTTGAAATTATTGCTGATATGGAGAAAGTTTTCGTAGTCTGGATAGATCAAATTAGCCACAATGTTCCTTTAAGTCAAAAACTAATCTAAAGCAAGATCCTAACTCTCTTTAATTCTGTTAATGCTTAAACAGATGAGAAAGCTGTATTTAAAAAGTTTTAAGTTAATAGAGATTGGTTCATGAAGTCCTCTGTTCCATGTGCCATACATCTTATAGCATAAGACTTTTGGAGTGTTTTAAAAATGGACTTCAGTCTAGGTAGCTTATAAACAATATCAGTTCATTATTGGTCAGAATTCTAGGGGCTGTGAAGTCCAAGATCAAGTCAGCATGGTCATGTTTCTGGTGGAGGCGCTGTTCCTTGCTAAGAGCTACCACCATCTCCATCTTTCTGTGTATTCACATGGCAGAAGTGTCAAGGATCCCTCTGGAGCTACTTTATAAACACCCCAATCCCATTCATGAGGAATCTACCTTTGTAATCTGATTACTTTCCAAAGCCTGGAATCCCACCATCCTCAGGGGTTAGGACTTCACACATAAAATTTGGGGAGACACAAATTTTCAGACCATAGCCACTCAAGAGCACAAAGTTAATGTCACAAGGGAGATACTACTAATGAAAAATTTGGGGAAATGTCTCAGTTTTATTAAGTCTAGCTTTTAAGGAAATGCATAAGTTCAGCAGCTCTGTTCTAGCCAAATATGTAAAAGTCTTATAAACATTTTTATATAAAATAATTGCAAAGCTACCACAGATTCTGTAACATTTTATTTCTTACTACTAAAATTTTATTAGTAATTCATACATAAATTTCTAAGAATTTAATGAAAAGTGGAAATGTTTTCTATTGCTAAATTGAAGTAGATTGGCTTCCAAAGACACATATACTCAAAAAATGCTAGACTGTTGTATTCTGAAGCAAGGTGGTTTATAAAAAAGCCCAGATATGGCACCATTCAATTTATGTTTTTAGAGCTTTTGAAGTTCTAGTAAATATTTTACTGACCATTTTATGTTGTTGTCGTTGTTGTTGATAAATGAAATGCATAAAGCATCAAAGAAACCAGAAAAAAATTATTATTCTATTTCAATTTTATAACCCCTCTCACATTAGGGGTATATGAGTTTATCTATAATATACAATGATACAGTACATCGATTCTAATAGGGTGTATTACAATATTCAGAATTCTCAAAGCATAGAGTAATAAAAATGTCTGCACTATACCTATAATTTGAAACTTCAAAATATAAACAGGATTATATACATAATAGAAATCAATCTTTTAAAAATACTCATATCTGTTGCTTTGATAAGCAAGAAAACTTTTATACTGTCAGAGGTTTTGGAATGTATAACTAAATTTTAATATTAAAAGTGAAACACTGTTGATGCAACAGGTGAATCAACAGGACTAATAGAACAACTCAGATAAAATACTATCCTGGAGCATGAACATAGTTTATTTGTATAAATAGCTTCCATGGAACTCAAATGATAGTATATAATGATTTGTGAAATACTCTATTTTATATTTATTGAACAAAACATTGGATAGTCATCAATCTTAATAGCTTAACAACAAGGCTCCTGACTACTAATATTATAATTTTCAATAAATATCTTCTCTACAGTGCTACACAGTATTATTTCTAAAAGAAAATATAATAATCAAAATGTCTGGGAGGAAAGAAAAAGTCCAGGCAAAGAGAAAAAGAAATAGAATATTCTTAGCACTGAGTTCAGTGAGTCATAGGCAGGCTTTTTTTGTTTATTAGTTGGGTATAAGAACACAAGAGAAAAATAGCCAAGTTTGTGACTTTGGGTATAAGAACACAACACAAAAACAGCAAAGTTTGTGACTTCCCTGATGGTCTGATGGTTAAGACTTCACCTTCCAATGTAGGGGTGTGGATTTGATTCCTGGTTGGGGGGTTAAGATCCCACATGCCTCGCAGCCAAAAAACCAAAACCAAACCAAAACACCAAAAAAAGAAAGTTTAAGAGAGGTGAATTTTAATACTTTATTTCAAAACTTATGTCTACCATGTTTTCTTTTTGCTTTTCTTTTAATCAGACCTGAGCATCTTCTTTTAGATATGGGTAATTATGACTTAGACATTAATTTTTTTCAAATGAATCAAGACAGGGCTGCTGTTGCTAATTCGCTTCAGTCGTGTCCGACTCTGTGTGGCCCCATAGACGGCATCCCACCAGGCTTCCCTGTCCCTGGGATTCTCCAGGCAAGAACGCTGGAATGGGTTGCCATTTCCTTCTCCAATGCATGAAAGAGCATCTTCTTTTAGATATGGGTAATTATGACTTAGACATCAATTTTTTTCAAATGAATCAAGACAGGGCTGCTGCTGCTAAGTCGCTTCAGTTGTGTCCGACTCTGTGTGGCCCCATAGACGGCATCCCACCAGGCTCCCCTGTCCCTGGGATTCTCCAGGCAAGAACGCTGGAATGGGTTGCCATTTCCTTCTCCAATGCATGAAAGTGGAAAATGAAAGTGAAGTCGCTCAGTCATGTCCAACCGTTAGCGACCCCATGGATTGCAGCCTACCAGGCTCCTCCGTCCATGGGATTTTCCAGGCAAGACCACTGGAGTGGTTGTTAGCCATCTATATTGTAAAGTAAAAATAAAATAAAATAAAATAATAATAATAATAAAGAGTACTGGAGTGGAGTGCAAGGCAGGGCTAGATAATTAATTTTTAAGACTAAATATCACAGTTTAGTACTTAATGGTTTCATCTACCAAATTCCCTGCTTACTTTCCAACTTTAGCAAGGGTCAGCTTTAAAAAAAGTTTCTCTCCTGAACAGTTGTTAATATCAGGCAAAAAGGGCAAATCATACTATCTGCAGTAACTGGCTCTGGGCCCTGAACAATTATTTAACCAATCAACTTTTCAATACCTCAGTGATGTCCTGTGAAACTGGGGGAAATGCCTGCTTCAGAGAGTTTTGAGAGAATTAAATAAAACAATGCATACAAAACACATTGTCCTGAGCTTCATATATGGTAAATGAAAAATCATATCTCCTCTTAGTGAAAGTATCAAACTATTTAATTTTGTGGTAAGACATTGGCCTCATCTTCACGAGGTAATCTAGAATTTACATGAATATGTACAACATAATTAGGTTGTCTTGGGACACAGTGAAGGCCAAGAGCATGACCAATTAGGGGGCAACTGCAACTGGCTTGTAGTATGAGGCTGGAGAAATATTTTGAAAACACACAGGGGAAAGAGGAAAGCAGATGCTCACGCAGACTCTCCATGAAAATGCAGTTCTGCCTTGTGACAATACTGTGGGAATGTCTTTTTCCATAATCTCTCTGTGACTCAGTGAGGTTTTCAGAATGCCCCAGGACGGTTTCCAAGGTTTCTCAATGGAGTTGCCAAGATTCTTCAGTGTTGCAACCCCACAATTTAGACAGTGGAAAGGCATGTAAGTGCTCTTCTTTCCATGCAGAGCAAAGGAATATTAGGATACAGCACTGACTTTTCGCTTCCTGGGACAGGAAGTCAGACTACATGAATTTTAATGTGGTGTTGTTGTTATTGCTGTTGTTATTGCTCACAGCATAAGGAATGCTCCTATCTACATTTCTAACTTCAAATGTTTCTAAAAGTTTCATCTAAATATGGCCTCAATAATATTAGAAAAGATCTGTGTTATTCCCCATATGCCAGATATGGCAATGGGTGGAGAAGGAAATGAAGTTTGAGGACAATTAGGGAAATTGGTTAAAAAAAAAAAGAAGAAGAAGACAAGATAGGAGACAGGATTCCAGGTCTGGGAACTGGTTTTGATACTAACATGATATGTTATCTAGTTCAGTGTATCCTTGGACTGTTCCATTATTGGATTTATTTTTCTTATCTGTGAAGAAGATCACTGGTGTCTGACAACCCTTCTATTGCTTTAATTCTACAATAAGAACAAGTCAACTTTGGCCCTCATTTATGAGTATGTTCTCCTCCAGCACAGGACTATTTCTTAAAGTATAGTCTGTGTATCTGGGGTTTTTGTTAGAATGCACATTCTTGGAAACCCTAAATTTACTGAACCTGAAAGTATGATGATTCTGATATACACTGAGTTTTAGAACCACTACTTAATCAAATGAGGTAGTAGGGAATCTAAAGTATACCTCTTAACCTTTCAACATTGCTAGCTCAGGTAAACAGGGAGGGAAGAAAAATGAGCAATAACAACTTTTGCTCTCCTTCCAACAAGAAGCTTCTTCTAGTCTTATCCCTAACTTGCATTCTTCATCTGCACCTCATTTATTCCATATAAAATCATTAGCATCATAATTATCATCACCATCATCACCATCACACTCACCCATTTAACAGAAATGCTGAATAGACTTTAAAGAGAGGTTACATGAATTTCCCATACTACACTACTTTCCCATACTTCCCATATTATACTACTAAAAGTTAGCAAAGTATGGATTTGAACTTGGGTCCATATCACCTCAACTTGTGGGCTGTTGACAACTACTTACGGGCCTAGTCATTCACTCAAATGAACAGTTTATTGAACTTCCTACCAGAGATGCAAAGGGCCAAGGGTAAAATATAAGCCCCTTAACTTAACTGATGAAGGCTCTGCTTTCCTGTCCATACTGTGCAATAATATATAGAACAGTTTTTTGAAAAAGTAAGATTCAATTTCTGATATGGAAGATGGAAGGTTCAGTAAAATTGGGATGTGTTTGTGGGTAATTTTCCATGCAGAGCTGACAGCATATATGAAGGTCTTGAGGGATGGTGGCTTATCACATTGAAGAAACTGAAGAAAGAATCATATAGTTGGAGAACAAAAAATTATTATGAGCATAAAATATTGAAGATAATTGTAGAGAGAAATGGGTGACATTGTATGATGTGGTAATAATTTGGGATTTTGACTTAGAAACGATGAGAACCCAACATTGGCATTGTATTTGCGTTTTAAGCCAAAGTACGCTTGTCTGCACAATGTACCAAATAGCATGCTGTGTGTGCATGCTAAGTAGCTTCAGTCGTGTCTGACTCTGAGACCCCATGGACTGTAGTCTGCAAGGCTCCTCTCTCAATTGGATTCTCCAGCCAAAAATACTGGAGTAGGTTGCCATGCCCAGAGGATCTTCCGACCCAGGGATTGACTCTGTGTCTCTTACATCTCCTGCGTTAACAGGCAGGTCCTTTACCACTAGAGCCACCTGGGAAGTCCAAATAAGCATGCTAGCCTTACATTGTTATTATTTTAGAAACACAAGAACACTTCTGACCATTTCATGTCTTTCTAAAGGAGACAGGAAGTTTGGAGCCTTATTCATCTTTTTAAAGGGGAAAAAATTGGTGGGTGGGCACCTCAGTGGTAAGTAAATATCTTAACACATGAGAATGTGACACTGGAACAATCAAGCCACCCCTAACATTCTCCCCACAACGTTCTGCATAAAAATATCTGGAACAATATACAGAAAAGCAAGTAAATTTCTTTACATTTCACACAAAGCAAGCACACATATTGGTGAAGTTGCCTAGACCAAGCTTCTGGACAAATGCCTCCGAAAAAGTGAACTTCCCTTTTCAATTTCCTTGGCTTCACCCACTGAGAAACAAGAAAACTTTCCTGTCCACAACTTCAGATTTTGGGTGGTAAACCTTACTTTAAAATAACATATTGAACACTTGTACTTAGTAAGGTGTTTTATATATAATGTATTTCTTCTTTCCCAATTAGAAATGACCAATGTAATTAAGAACACACTATTTTCCTTTGCAAACACTGTGTCCAATTTCTGTCAGGAAAGAGTTGCCTTTAGGAAGTTGCTACTTACAAAGTACCAAAGTTGGAAGATATGTGGTAAATACATCAGGCTTAGTTTTGTCATTGAGAGAGGCCTAGGTACTGGGATCTGAGATCCTTTGTTGTAGTACTGTAATGCTTGCACCTGGACAAATGTCTCCTGGGGCAACAAAATACAAAGAAACTCAAGAGACTGAAACAACTGCATGCACGTGCGGTTGGGGCAAATTCTGAACAAAAGATTAAAAAAAAAAAAAAAAAAAAAAATTGAGAGAGGCCTAGGTACTGGGATCTGAGATCCTTTGTTGTAGTACTGTAATGCTTGCACCTGGACAAATGTCTCCTGGGGCAACAAAATACAAAGAAACTCAAGAGACTGAAACAACTGCATGCACGTGCGGTTGGGGCAAATTCTGAACAAAAGATATAAAAAAAAAAAAAAAAAAAAAGACCAGAAAACCCAACTGCCACTTTTGAGGAGCTTAGAGCAAAAACTGGGTACTGCACAGCCCCCCACACCGTTCACAACTTCACAAATGGGTGGGCAAACTACCTAACTACCCCTCCAATCTCACCCTTGGACACACCCCTACCCTCACCCCATAAAAGGAACAAGCTTGCACCTCCCTCCATCAGGGAACAAGTAAGCAAGAGAACCTGTTGTTTATTCTCACTTCCCACTGCTGCAGCAGGGGCCCAAAAAAGCCTTATCTGAATTTCTTGTCTGGCCTCTAGTCAATTTCTATTGCTTAGGGAGAGCCAAGATCTATCATTGGTATCAAAATCAACACAGCATTGGGGATTACAACAATGTCCTCCCTTATCCTGGCTATTCCCAAAGCTGAGATTTTTCTGAATGTGATAAAGTTATGGATTCAAAATGATGATATAGGTTTGAGAATTGGCAAACACCTGCTGCAAGAAACTTTAAGATATTTTCTGCCTCAAGTATAAGTTGTGTTAATAGGAACCTTAATAAGTTTGATACTGCATAACTGAATCACAGAACAGGTAATGCATTTGTAAGCAATTCCAAGAACCTTTTGTGAATAATTTAAATCTTCATGCTATGGTCTTCAGTGCATATTATATACTTTGAGAATGTGAAAGTAATGTATTCACTTATTAAGCTGTGTTCAAAATAGTTAAAGAGATGTGAACTCTCCTTATGCTTAAAAATATATTTTGAAATCTATTTGCTGACTGAACTCTTTTTATTTGATAGTACTGTTCATGAGAATGGCCAAGTGAAGAACATGATAATAAAATGTATTTCTATCTTTTAAAAGTCTTAGGATATTTCTCCTGACATTTTTAAAAGTGAGGATTTTACATTCTCTTTGATAGTAAATCAACCAGTGCAAGCAGCAAAGCAGATGGACTTTTACTTACTCATTGGTAAAGGTAAGAGACAATCATCACTAGATATGAGGTTTACATGATGTAAACAAAGATGATTGCGTTTTGAATTAGGTAAAATTTGTCCTCATAGGAATTCTCTCCGGACCCCATTCCCAAGCAAGGAAGAAATGAGAATGCCCTCCTCCAAGCCTCAATTTTATACTGAAACATATTTCTACCCTAGTAGAACAACACAGCATATCTATTTCCTATCTCATAAATTTCACTCTAATGTCTTTGTAATTCCAAGACCAAATTTTGGTCACTGTGGTTGATGCTGTCATTACATTTCTCCCTGGATTTAACACTCCCTTGGTGACTTTCTCCAGAATATAACCCATTGCTCTAAGAAAAATAAAGAGAATAAATCATTCACCAACAGAGAATGCAGCAGAGTGTATTAAAACATATTGTGGTGAGAAGATCCTGGGTTTTTGAGAAAATGGAAAAAAAAAAAAAAAATGGTAGACAAAGCAGCACACGATGGTTCAGTCCAGGGTTGGCAAATGGGGCTTTGGGCTTGTCAAGGAAAATTGTCCCCTCCAGAGTTTCCCAGCCTCATCCTTATATACCTCCAGTAAAAAATAAAAATAAAATAAATATTGGGATAAAGAAAGGATATAGAGAGGAAAAATGAAGAAATAGAGGCATAGAAAGATCAAGAAAATAATGTACCTTATTTACCAGGGGTGACTCTTATAATTTCAAATTAGAAAATTAATACTGTCATTTAAACCTCTCCTAAGATTTTAGTCAAAGCCATTGTAATATTAATTCATCAGCAATATTCACTTAGTTGTGAGCTAAATCAAAGAACAGCACTCTAGTCATTTAATCAGACAGAGCCAAGGTCTAACCCCAACTTTCCCATTTACCATAATTTTAAATTTACTCAGCTTGATGAACTGCTGTCACCATCAGCTACCTCATCTTGAAGGATAAAACAAATATGGAGAAAGATTTTAGTCAAAGCCATTGTAATATTAATTCATCACCAATATTCACTTAGTTGTGAGCTAAATCAAAGAACAGCACTCTAGTCATTTAATCAGACAGAGCCAAGGTCTAACCCCAACTTTCCCATTTACCATAATTTTAAATTTACTCAGCTTGATGAACTGCTGTCACCATCAGCTACCTCATCTTGAAGGATAAAACAAATATGGAGCTCATATGCTTCTTATCTGAATTAAATATGATGCCTTCAGTAAAGATCCTGGCACCTTGCAAATAATTCAAACAGAAGCTAAGAGAGATTATAGAAAGTATAGGATTGTGAAGATTTTTCCAAAAAAAGATCATGTTAGATGTACAGAAGTTTGAAATAGTTCATGTTTTTCAAAAACTGTAATCCCATTTTTGTTGGGCAGTTAAAAATAATGAAATACCTATGCTGACCAAAAACATTAATATCTACTTTTTTTTTTTTTGATTAGGGTAATTTAAGACTCTGTATATGTGTTTTAGACTCCTTATATGCTTCTATGACCTTCCCCATATCTGATTGTATACATGGAGTGTTAATTTCCTAAGTTGATTCCCAGTAGTCAATTTTATTCCCCTTTGTTTATTGAAGCATGTCCTATGTTCACCACAGGACAAAGTTGTGTGAGGACAACTATATTGTGAGGATAGAGCAGAGCTGAGTGATATGTGAAAATAGTACTGTAAGTTTAAGGTATGAACGAAAACACTCTCTTTCCAGTCTGTCACTAAAAGCAGCAACAGTGAATGTAGAAACCATTTTTATAGCACTTATTACCAGGTGGCACTGGTGGTCAAGAACACCCTTGCCAATGCAGAAGATTTGAGAGATTCAGATTCTGTTCCTGAGTTGGGATGATCCAATGGGGCAGGACATGACAACTCACTCTAGTATTCTTGTCTGGAGAAGACCATGGACGAAGAAGCCTTGTGGGCTACAATCCACAGAGTCACAAAGAGTTAGACACAACTGAAGTGATGTAGATGCATGTACCAGGCACTATTTTTAGAGCTTTGGGTATGCTGACTTACCTAATTTTTACCATAAATCTTTGAGGTAGATACTATTATTATTATCCCATTTTATACCTAAGAAAGCAAAAGTGTGGACATGTTTATGAGCTTCCAAAAGACACACAGGTGGTGGCAATGCCAGGATTCCAACAAATCCATGCTTTTAATCACTATGCAAAAGTGGCAGTAGCACTACCATCCAATTTCTACACATAAGTGCATGAAGGAGAATGAACTTAGTCTCTATGACTGATCGTCACTAAAAGGAAGCAGGCTGGGCTGCTCTGCACAGATGTGCTGTGTGTGTTACACGAGGGCACACTGCTGCTTCAAGCCTCAAGATCTGGTAGGAAGTTGTGTTTTCAGGAAGAAACATCACATTTTTTTTTTTTTTTTAATATTCACATAGTCCTTTATAGGTTATAGTGTCCCAGGGAGCAGGGATCTATGGAGAGTAGCTTTAAATCTTTGGATGGGCATGGACTATCCTGCTACTGCTACTGCTAAGTCACTTCAGTCGTGTCCAACTCTGTGCAACCCCATTAACATTCCTCAAATTTAAGGACAAACTCAAGAGTGTCAGGAAAACACTGAAAGGACGAGAAAGTTCTGATGGTCAGGCTACGATAATCTGTGAATCATTCATACTTGTAATGGGTAGTAATTGTAGTTATGAAATATCATGAGTTTGTAATGCAGAATGCAAATATATGAAGTATATAAAAGTAGTTACCATATAAAGTGATTGAATATTATACAGACATAAACACAAATACTTAACAATTCACAATTGTGAATACTAGACTGGTGATCATTTTTCTTTTCCTCTTAGGATTATGTATATGTGTGTATGTGCAATTAGAGAGGAACACATATGATAAGCTGTAAATTAACCAATTCGTCTCAAAGACTAGGATCTACAAGCAGCAATCATAACACAAAATAAGAAGGTTGAAAGAGGATGGAGAAGATGATTATCTCTGGCCTTTCCTTAGAAGTCCTGTGGTTAACACTCCATGTGTCCACTGAAACGGGCAAGGGTCTGATTCCTGGTCAGGGAATTAAGATCCCACATGACATATGGTACAGGCAAAGAAGAACAAAGATGATGACCATTGATAGTGATGTACCAAGAATGTCTAACAGTGAATTCCAAAATGAATTTCTCAATCGTTTCTTAAATGAGAGTTATGTAAGAAGATCAAACACTCATCTCACAGTAGAAGACATACCTATAAGATCCTACCCTTTATACTGATAAAGCTTTCTAGAATTTTTAATTACATGAATCATAAGTTCATATATCACAATATAAGATAGCACTATGATGAATGAGTAATTAAATTATGGTAAACATTCCAAGCTTCAAAAGCTACATTCTATATGGAATGTCTGACTAAAATTCACTTTATATATCAAAGACCTAATTATAAACGATCAATGGTTTGACTCTGAACCATGTTTCACTGCACACTCCCAAACCCACTATGGGCTCCAAAATCACTGGGATGGTGATTGCAGTCATGAAATTCAGTTCAGTTCAGTTCAGTTCAGTCACTCATTCATGTCCAACTCTTTGCAATCCCATGAATCGCAGCACACCAGGCCTCCCTGTCCATCACCAACTCCTGGAGTCTACTCAAAACCATGTCCATTGACTCAGTGATGCGATCCAATGATCTCATCCTCTGTTGTCCCCTTCTCCTCCTGCCCTCAATCTTTCCCAGCATCAGGGTCTTTTCTAATGAGTCAAATCTTCTCACCAGGTGGCCAAAGTATTGGAGTTTCAGTTTCAACATCAGTCCTTCCAACGAACACCCAGGACTGATCTCCTTTAGGACAGACTGGCTGGATCTCCTTGGAGTCCAAGGGACTCTCAAGAGTCTTCTCCAATACCACAGTTCAAAAGCATCAATTCTTCTGTGCCCAGCTTTCTTTATAGCCCACCTCTCACATCCATACATGCACTGGAAAAACCATAGATTTGACTCGATGGACCTTTGTGGACAAATAAATGTCTCTG
>SJYX01019009.1:83088-95735 GCA_006410675.1 Oreotragus oreotragus | reverse complement strand
TTTCATGGCTGCAATCACCATCTGCAGTGATTTTGAAGCCCCCAAAAATTAAAGTCTGACACTGTTTCCCTATCTATTTGCTATGAAGTGATGGGACCAGATGCCATGATCTTAGTGTTCTAAATTTTGAACTTTAAGCCAACTTTTTTACTCTCCTCTTGCACTTTCATCAGGAGGCTTTTTAGTTCCTCTTCACTTTCTGCCATAAGAGCGGTGTCATCTACATATCTGAGGTGATTGATATTTCTCTCAGCAATCTTGATTCCAGCTTGTGCTTCTTCCAGCCCAGCATTTCTCATGATGTACTCTGCATATAAGTTAAATAAGCAGGGTGACAATATACAGCCTTGATGTACTCCTTTTCCTATATGGAACCAGTCTGTTCCATGCATTAACAAGGTTTTAATTATCTTATAATTTTTGTTTGTCTATTTAAAGGTAAAAAGACATTTTATTTAATTACTCTGCTTAGAAAAATTTGGTTAACTATGTCTATAATAACCTTTTAAATTCAAAGAATGTTTCATTATTTTCAATACATTTTATTTTTATTTATAAATTGTACCATAAAAGATATTTGGATTTTGACTATTTAATAAATGAATTTTATTGTTGTTTTGTTTAGTTGCTAAGCTGTGTCCGACTCTTTTGTGACCCTATGGATTGTATCTTGCCAGTCTCTGTCCATGGGATTTTTCAGGCAGGAATATTAGAGTGGATTACCATTTCTTTCTCCAGAAGATCTTACCCACCCAGGGATCAAATGTGCAGTTTCTGCCATGTCTACTGCCTTGCAGGCAGATTCTTTACTTCTGAGCCACCTGGAAATTTTAATAATTGAATACATGTCATATTATTAGTGTTTCAATATAAAGAATATTGGCCATAAAATATATTTATGAGGGAAGTAAACCAAATGCACACAGTGTGACTGTTTCTTCACACACAAAATCCCTCAGATGATAAAGAATCTGAACAACTGAAGAAAAAGAAAAACTTCCATGGGGTTAAATTACGGATTTGATGCAAATGTTGAATAAGGGTTAAATGGAGAAGCAACAAGAAGAAGGCCAGGGGGTTAGAGATATAAAGTTAAAAGATTTATTTTGGGGGGAGATAAGCCTGAAACATGCAAGGAGTAAAAAAACTCAGGAACAAATGTAGATAAAGTGGTCCAGAAGGGCCAGCTCTAAGTATCAATTTATTTCTTTTTCCCTTTTTAAATTTTGTTGTTTTATTTTTGTCAATTCAGTCTTTTAAATACATTGACAGTGAAATAGGAATTGAATTATTGAAAAGATAATATGTAATAGGCAGAGATAATCTATATCAGAAGACAGTGAGAGAGACCAATTTGAAAACTGATACAGTAATTGCCATATAAAACAGAATGACTGAGCTTAGATGGTGAAATGGGACCCCTTCCTCCCCTCTCCCCAAACCCTGGGACAGAAAACTATGAACACCACTCCAGAAAAGCCTTGGCAACTCTCTGTGTGTGGGGAGGGGACGGGCAGACAAAAACTGCCCTTAGATTTGGAGCCTGGGAAATAGCTATCCAGAGGTCCATTCATTTCTGAAGCAGAAAGTGCCCTATTATTCCTCAGAAAGATTTATCTTTACAGCTTGGGACTCACAATAGTACATATTTAAAGGCACACAAACATGTCCCTGTCATTTCCATTGTGAACCACCCTGGGAATTTCAGGTACCCCATAATAAAGTCAATACCCCAGTAAAATAAATGTCTCCCTTTAATCTTCCACTCCACAAGGAGATGTTTATTATGTCAGAGAAAAACATTTTTACTTTGGGTCTGTGAGCTCATGTTGTGGACGATCGTTTCCCAGGGTGCTTGAGTGTGATGAACTATAACTCTGAAAACTGTGACATTTTAACAAGAAACAGCCCAGCAATTGTTTGCCTTAGAACAAATCTCCTGCGTGTGGAGCTCAGTTCTTAAAGACATGGGAGTTTCGGGAAGGTCCGGGGCCCTGATGACATGGAGCTAAATAGGAGACAAAATTAATTTTAAAAGCATTAAAAAATGTTATTGTGGTAAAATACTTACCATGAGGTCTACCCTCATATTTTTAAAACTAATTTTATTGGAGTATACTTGCTTTGCAATGTTGTATCAGTTTTTACTGTACAGCAAAATGAATCATACATATACATATATCACCTCCCTTTTGGACTTCGTTTTCGTTAAAGTCACCACAGAGTATTGAGTAGAGTTCCCTGTGCTATACAATAGGTTCTCATTAGTTATCTATTTTATACATAGTATCAATAGTATATATGTGTCAATTGCAATCTCTCCATGTATTCCACTCTCCCTTTCCCCCTTGGTATCCTTATATTTGTTTTCTTTGTCCATGCTTGTATTTCTGCTTTGCAAATAAAGTGATCTATACCATTTTTCTTGATTCCACATATATACATTAATATATGACATTTGTTTTTCTCTTTCTGACTTACTTCACTCTGTATGACACTCTCTAGGTCCATCCACCTCTCAACAAATGACCCAATTTTGTTTTATTTTTTAGCTGAGTAGTATTCCATTGTGTATATGCACCACATCTTCTTTATCCATTTCTCTGCTGATGGACATTTAGGTTGCTTCCATATCCTGGCTATTAATAACAGGGTTGCAGTGAACATTGGGGTCCATGTATCTTTTTGAATTATGGTGTTCTCGGTACCTTTCAAGTAGTGGGATTGCAGGATCATATGGTAGTTTTAATTTTAGTTTTTTAAAGGAAATTCCATACAATTTTCCATAGTGACTATATCTACCCTCTTGTAGTTTTAAGTGCACAATGCATTATTATTGGCTGATGGTACAATACACAGCAGATGTCTAGAACTTATTCACCTTGCTTAACTAATGTCTTATGCCCAGTGATTAATAATTCCCAATTTCTCTCTCCCCCAAGGTGACGTAGATGGTAAAGAATCTGCCTGCAAAGTAGGAGACTCGGGTTTGACCCCTGGATCAGAAAGTTCCCCTCAGAAGAGAATGGCAACTCACTCCTGTATTCTTGCCTGGAGAATTCCATGGACAGAGGAGCCTGGTGGGCTACAATTCATGGGGTCACAAAAGAATTAGAGACAACTGAGAAACTAATACACAAGCCCCTGGAAACCACTACCACGTTCTTTGAGTCTGTGGATTTGACTCTTTTAGATATTTCACATGAGTGGAATCATGCAATTTTTTTTCTTACTGGTACTGGTTTTTTTCACTTAGCATAACATCAAAGTACATCCATGTTATTAAATACTGCAGACTTTCCTCCTTTTTGTATAAGCTGAAGAGTATTTAATTATATGTATATACAACAAATCAAAACCATAATGATTTACCTTACACTTGTCAAGAAGGCTATTATCAAAAAGAAAAAAGAAGACAGGTTTTCACAAGAACGGGACTTCCCAGGTGTTTCAGTGGTAAAGAATCCAGCTGCCAATGCAGGAGACACAGGAAAGAGATGGGTTCAATCACTGGGTTAGGAAGGGCCCCTGGAGAAAGAAATGGCAACCCACTCCAGTATTCTTGCCTGGGTAATCCCATGAACAGAGGAGCCAAGCAGGCCACAGTTCACGGGGTTGCAAAGAGCACAACTGTAAACCCAAGATCTGGTCAAAGTGTGCTCCTTGCTTGCTTGCAAATTTATAAGAATGTGGAGAAACCAAATACTTTTCATACTGTTAGTATGAAGGCAAAACAGTGGAGCATTTATGGAAAACAGTGTGGCAGCTCCTCAAAAAATTAGAACTAGAACTATCATATGATCCAGCAGTCCCCTTTCTGAGACAGAAAAAGCTTTGAAATTAGGATTTTAAAGAGATAATAGCACTCCTACATCCATTCAGCACTATTCACAATAGCCAAGATGTAGAAACAGACGAAATGTCTATCAAGAGCTAAAATAAATTTAAAATTGGCCTTATCTCATGCTACATCAATGTCTCAAAGGATGGACCTCTTTTTTTTTTTTTTTTTCAATTGTTGTTGTTCTCACTCCAAGTTTCCTTTATACCCCAGTCTTTCAGTCAAATTCTATTATCCTTTCAAGCATATATTATAACTTACGGTGCTCAGCTTGGATCAGGATAATAAAGTGCATTCTGTTTTGAGTTTAAAGTGTTAAACATAATAATTTTAGCAAATACTCACCAGCATGTGAAAATCTGAGAGCGTCCTGTATATAAATATAAATTTATATTGAAAAAATTTGAAGATCTGATGACATTTTTGAGTTCCTTCCTGAAAACAATGGCTGACAGTGAAGAGTGATCACCATTTGGAGACATAGCATAAGCAAGGAGTCCCGTTACAGGCTAGAATGCTATCTGTTATTGTTCAAACCTGATCAGGGTGATTGCAAGGCTTTACCAGGTGAGCCTCATGAGGGACTTAGTACGTAAACACCACTGCAGTTTTCTGGAGGAGGTCATGGCCAAGGATTCAGGTTCCCCCCCTTCCATGCTGGTTACCCTAATATGCATATCAGTATCTCCAGTCCAGTCACTTCCACGTAGAAATCACCCCTGGAGTCTCAGCTGAAGCAACTCTTTCTACTTTTAAAAACTTGTAGTGCTTTTCTTAAAGCCTTTCTCCTTCTCACTATTCTTCTATCATGAGTCCAAAAAAAACCTGTGAGCTTCTTGCTTAGCATTCTTTGAAATGAGACCTTAGCCCAGTGCTATTCTATACAAGGAAATGGAGCACTTAGAAGTCAGCACCTCTAATTTTGACATTTCCTTGCACTGTTTCTTTTCTTTTTTAAAAAAAATGTGGACCATTTTTAAAGCCTTCATTGAATTTGTTACAATATTACTTCTGTTATTTGTGTTCTGTATTTTTGGTCATGAGGCATGTGGGATCTTACCCCCTGACCAGGGGTCAAACATGCACTTGCTACATTGCAAGGGGAGATCTTAACCACTGCACCACCAGAGAGTCCCACTCCCACTGTGGAATGAGTAACAGCTTGCTATTGCTTTTGGTCTGATTCTTTGTTCTAACTACACCTACACTTGATGGAGCAACAGCAGATACCAGGTCTGGGGAGTCTTATTTTCCAGCAAATCACCCATTAACACCACATGCCTGTTGTAAGTTATTTGAATTCCTCCTTCCAGGCATAGCCTTATTCCCATTTCAACCAAGAATCCTTGACCACATAGCCTGATGAGCTCTTCTAAAACTGCGTAGAGTATTTTTTTTTTTAATTTGAGTATTGTTTAATCCATATGTCCATGCACAAAGAAGGCATCATCACATGAAAGCTTGAAACATGTGGTAATACAAGCCTCACTTTAGTTCTACCAAATTGCAGTCTGAATTTTACATGATCCCTGGTAGTTTGTATATGCATGAAAATTTTAAAACCTGTGGCTCAGAACATCATTCTGCATCATATGAATTAGCATTGTATGTGCTTAGCTATTTTGTATTGATATAGGATCTCTTATGAACTAGACTTCAAACATCTCAATAGTCGAGATTGTGTCCTAGAACATTTATTTGGTGTATTTTGCTAGATGAGCTAGTAAAAGCTGATGGACATAGACATTAAATGCAAAAGTGCTCAGTCACGTCTAAGTCCTTGCAACTCTCTGGGCTGTCAATAGGCTCCACTGTCCGTGGAATTCTTCATCAAGCTTACTAAAGTGGGTAGCCATTCCCTTCTCCAGGAGATCTTCCCAACCCAGGGATCAAACCCAGGTCTCCTGCATCACAGGCAGATTCTTTACTGTCTGAGTTACCAGAGAAGCCCCCAAAACGAGCTTGTCTCCTTTGAGCTGGAGTTGAACCAGCGACCTAAGGATTAAATACAAATCCTTCATCCAAAGCAAATTTGCTCATTACTTGGCATCTGCCTTCCTAGAACCTATACCACTTATAAAGATACAAGGTGGACAATTGACAGCTGAGTGTGGCCCAAATTTGTCTCATTCATGCTGATGTGCTCCCTTTTGGTTTGTATTTAGCCATAAGCTTATCCTGTGATTCTGGCTTTAACTATTGAACTTGATGTTTTAAATGCATTTTTTTTCTTATTTTGACCCAAAGCACTTGCAAACTTTCTGACCTCCCCAACTCCTGTCTGCCTATGGTAGGATCTCTTACTATTCTTCCATTAGGATTGATACCCTAACATGGGCTCTCTTGGGCTCGCATTTCAGTATTTTTAAAATCTGTTCTTAATCCTAAGAAGTATGTCTTATTTTTTCCAAATAACAAAATAAGAACAAATTAAACATTATGGATATTTAGTTTTTTACAATTGAACTAGTCCAGAGGTTAGCAAACTATGGCCTATGTGACAGCAGTCTGTTTTTGTAAGTAAACTTTTTTTTGGAATAGGTAACAGTTATTCATTTACATGTCTATTATCTATGGCTGCTTTGGCACTATCAAGAGAGAATTGACTAGATGGGACAGAGACAAATGTGGCCCTCAAAGCCTAAAATATTACCATCAATTTGGCCCTTTAAGAAAATGTTACCAACTCTTGAATTAGTCAATTTGTAAAAAAAACAGTCAAAAATCAAATAGTATTTTTGGCAACAGGCAGACAAATTACTGCTTGATTTTTTTTTTTTTTCATTTTTTAGCATGCCTTGTGTACTTAGCATCAATGACACTGAAAAAAAGGGATATAGAGAAACTGGCATTTCAAAGGAAGCAAAAAGGTCACCTCATGTTTCTTTATCCATGATAGACAGCCTATCACTCCCATGACTACTGAATGTGTTTTGAGCTCTGAGTTCTCAATTATTTTCCACATTGCAACAATTTTTTTTCAAGTATTAGTCCATGTATATCTTCAGAAAAGTTGTAGAATCTTTATTTATTTATTTGTTCACCAGTTTATTCAACTAGAAAGTGCCACGACTCTGATATCCATCGTGCTATGCCATGTTCTGTCAAAATCAAAGTTATAAATGTGAGATCTCCATCTTAAAAATCTGTACCATCCCTATCGGATTTGGTAAGCAATTGGGCTGCAAAATATCCATCTTCTTTGGTCACCAGACTTGATTAAACTAACCTGGTTGATACATGTCGATTTTCTGTGTAGTTATTCAATTACAGGTTATCAGGCTGGTAGAAAACTGTGATACCGGATTGTTTAGGCTTCAGTCAATCATATATAAATAGTTTAACTCCATTAATAGAATCTGGACGTGGTCTCCATGGAACAGCACAGGACATACATCAATGACAAGACAGTTAGAAATGAGAGGCTATAAAGGCATATTTCCTGCCAAATAAAGAGTGGAGACGTGGTCCCTAGTCTCACAAGATGCCTCCCCACCATCAGCAAACAAAATTGCCAGTTTATGCTTTTATTTGGTTCTCCTCCTCTTGACACGACTGAAGCAACTAAGCAGCAAGCAGCAGCATACGACTCATGTTTTAACCTATGTGGTTCATAATTCTGAGTTAGGTTGGAAGGTGCTTCGTGGTTTTCTTCCAGGTCGTCAGAGAATTCACTCTAGAGGAAACTAATTCCACATAGGAAATCCTCCTCTGTGAGGCTGTTGCCCCATGAGGAAGAGGCACTGGAGGATGAGACCCCTCATGAGAAGGGGGAAAAATAACAAAGAACACTGAACACTCAATGTGAAGTAAGGACCTTTCAGGAATTGAATTCTCCTGACTTGGCTGTGCCAGCCGCTGCCAGATAAATCACAGATAGACCACCTGGCAGAGTTCTTTCTGTTTAAATTTCTGGGCCATGAAATTGGGAGCAAAAATGAAATGGCAATTTAAACCAGTAACTTATGAGGCAGATAGTGGCACACCAAATATAAATCAGAATTGGTGGATAAACATCTACTGTGGTCAGGAAAGTATGAACTGGGAAGTAGATGAAGAAGTGGACCACTAATGATGTTAAGTATAGTGGAGAGGAAGAGGCAATTGATATTAAATGATGACAAAGTGTCCAAAAGCAAATTAATAGGAAACAGATAAAAATCATATAAGTGGGAGATCCTGACTCCACGGGGCTTAAATCTTTTAGATGGACATGGATAAACTGAGATAAGTAAGTGTTACTGGCATATTGTTGACAATCTGGCCAGAATAGAGTGAAATCCAAAACAGAGAAATATTATACTGAGGGTGCAGGAGGCCATGAGAGATTCTTCAAAAGTAGATGCCATTTGAGGTAAAACAGATGGAAGGAAGCTTCAGTGGTGTGGATGAAAGATTAAAGCTTGTTAGGGAAAAAAAATGAGAGATCAGCTTGGGAGGGAGATTTTTTATCACTGCTGGGAGGAATACGGAAAACAAAGAATCAGAGTCATGGGAGAGTCAGACACAAAGCAAATCTTCCTGCGGCTTCCCTGGTGGTCCTGTAGCTAGCACTCCACACTCCCAATGCAGGGGGCCTAACTTCGATTCCTGATGGGGGAACTAGATCCCACATGCTGCAAATAGAGATCCCACATACTGCAAGGAAGAGCAAAGGTCTCGAATGCTGCAAGTAAGGCCGTGCCACAGTCAAATACATACATACATACAAAATAAAAATAAAACCCTCCGGAGGCCAGGCTAGGAATGCAATGAATATCCTTGTCCCTCTGGGCCTTTTCAGGCCACATTGTTTTCTATTGTCTGATCACTGTGAGAAACACCTGAAACGTTATTAAACATGCCTTGACATTTAAAATAAGCATTTTCTCTGAAATTTACTCTAACATCAAAATGCTTATACATGCACAAGGAAATGTTTGAAGCTATTTTTATTAGGCAACAATATATATTAATATAGAAGAACAGATAGAAGGCAGAACTGTGAATCTGAGTGAATATCATTGTCTACCCCTGTGTCCTTCCTAAGAAGCTCAGTATTAAACATGTGGGGACAACTGAACTTCATAACTTCTTCCTTTGTGTGAAAGAGAAAAAGTGAAAACTATTACAGATAAATTGTCTTAAATGGAAACCCTGAAATCCTTTCAGGGCTATTTCAGATCAAAATAATGATGGAAAACAATTGCTCTATTTTTCTGGAGAGATTCTTAAAAATAGTATGAGCAGAGTGAAGCTAAACAAGCTTATTCTTCAGATATCAAATCCAAAAACAAACAAACAAACAAAAAAACAGATAGCTAAGGGATGTAGAAAATTTTTCTATTATAACCACGGCAATACTGTAATAACAGCATATTTTGTATGAAATACAGCTTCTGGTTAGAAAGATGATCAACATACCTGATGGTCAATCTCTATCCAATTTTGTTCTCCTTCAACTTCAATTTAGTCTCCACACTAAAGCCAGAAGGATGTTTGGGAATTGAAAGGTTATGGCCTCAGTACTCATAAAACACTTGCATGAAAGCTGCCAAATATTTATAATGGCAGACAAGGCCCTGCTGGCTTGTATTTACCACTTAACTTTTGCACTGACATCACTCTCTCTCTCACTCACACACAAACACACACTATATTCATACATGCTTGAGCTCTACTGCCCTTTGTAAAATTTTTCTCAGATTTGCCCTGCCTATCTCTTACTGGATGCAACTACATACAATGACTTTTTCCACAGAGAACTCCGCTCATTTCCCTTCATGTACTAAACTAATTCTGAACATGTTGGCTCAATCTTCACCTCCTCTAAAAGACTTTACTCTTGTCCTCCAGACTAGAACAGATTCCCCTATTATATGGTCTCATGGTATCAAGTTTTTTTTTCTTTTATTAGATTGAAGTATAGTTGATTTACAAGGTTGTATTAATTTCTGCTGTACAGTGAAGTGACTCAGATATAGAATGGATAAACAGCAAAGTCCTACCATATAGCACAGAAAACTGTATTCAATATCCTGTGAGATATACTTTTTCCCTATGGTTTATCACAGGATATTGAATATAATTCCCTGTGCTAAACAGTAGGACTTTGTTATTTATCCATTCTCTGTATAACAGTTTGCACCTGCTAATCCCAAACTCCCAATGCTTCCCTCCCCCACCCCCCACACCCTGACTCTGTTGTCTATGTCTGTGAGTCTGTTACTGTTTCATAGATAAGTTCATTTGCATCATATTTTAGATTGCATATTTAAGCAATATCATATTGTATTTGTCTTTCTCTGTATGGTTTGTTTCACTTGGTATGATAATTTCTAGGTCCATCTATATTTTTGCAAACAGCATTATTTCATCTTTTTTTAGTGAAATGAAGTCGGTCAGTTGTGTCCGAATCTTTGCCACCCCATAGACGGTAGCCTACCAGGCTCCTCTGTCCATGGGATTTTCCCAGTGACTTCACTTTTACTTTTCACTTTCATGCATTGGAGAAGGAAATGGCAACCCACTCCAGTGTTCTTGCCTGGAGACCCAGGGACGGCAGAGCCTGGTGGGCTGCCGTCTACGGGGTCGCACAGAGTCGGACACGACTGAAGTGACTTAGTAGCAGCAGCAGCAGCAGTACTGGAGTGGGTTGCCATTTCCTTCTCCAGGGGATCTTTCCAACCCAGGACTCAAACCCGGGTCTCCCGCATTGTAGACAGATGCTTTACTGTCTGAGCCACCAGGGTTTAGTATTATTCCCGTGTATACATGTACCACATCTTCTTTATCCATTCATCATTTGATGGATATATTGTTTGCTTCCATGGCTTGACTATGAACACTGGGGTGCATACATCTTTTTGAATCATAGTTCTTTCCAGACATGTGCCCAGGAGTAGGATTGCTGGATCATACGGAAACCTTAGTTTTAGTTTCTCAAGGACCTTCCATGTTATTCCCCATTGTGGCGGCATCAATTTACATTCTCAACAATAGTCATAGTCACACTTTCTTCTTTCTATAATGTATTTCTGCTGCTATTTTTCCACTTAAACGTGATTATTTAAATGTATTAGACTAGATTGTAAGCTATATGAGGGCAGGATCTTTTGTCTGGCACTCAAAATAAAATTATTGATTGAAATACTGAGTGTTTGATTCAGTATCAATGGCCCTGGAACAAAGCACAACTAGGGAGTAAATGGCTAGGTTAATTACTTAATCTTGCTGGTGATTTCACACTTGCTGAGTCTCAGTAATAAACTCTAATATTGTTTATTTGATCTTAAACCCAAGGAAAATGTTGAGCAGAGATTATTAGCTCTTTTTTCCTGTGATAAAGGAAGCTGAGGCGGGGCAGAGGAAAGCTGTTGTTGCAACATCATTCAGAAAGCGAGCACAAGGAGCTGGATGTGCTGAGAGAGGGGATATGCTCGTGCTGCAGTGGGTGCAGGAGGGCCAAAAGGAGCTACTCCACATTCAAGGTCAGGAGGTGTGGCCATGAGGAGATACCCCTCATCCAAGTTAGGAGCAGTGGCTGCACCTTGCTGGAGCAGCCGTGCAGAGATACTCCACTTTCAAGGTAAGAGAAACCCAAGTAAGATGGTAAGTGTTACGAAAAGACATCAGAAGGCAGACACCCTGAAACTAAACCACAGACAACTAGTCAATCTAATCACACGGACCATAGCCTTGTTTAACTTAATGAAACTAAGCCATGCCATGTGGGGCCACCCAAGATGGGTGGATCATGGTGGAGAGGTCTGACAGATTGTGGTCCACTGGAGAATGGAATGGCAAACTACTTGAGTATTCTTGCCTTGAGAACCCCATGAACAGTATGAAAAGGCAAAACGATAGGATACTGAAAGAGGAACTCACCAAGTCGGTAGGTGCCCAATATGCTACCAGAGATCAGTGGAGAAATAACTCCAGAAAGAATGAAGGGGAGGAGCCAAAGCAAAAACAATATCCAGTTGTGGATGTAACAGGTGATAGAAACAAGGTCCGATGCTGTAAAGAGCAATATTACATAGGAACCTGGAAAGTTAGGTCCATGAATCAAGGCAAACTGGAAGTGGTCAAACAAGAGATGGCAAGAGTGAACATCGACATTTTAGGTATCAATGAACTAAAATAGACTGGAATGCGTGAATTTAACTCAGATGACCATTATATCTACTACTGTGGGCAGGAATCCCTTAGAAGAAATGGAGTAGCCATCATGGTCAACAAAAGAGTCCGAAATGCAGTACTTGGATGTAATCTCAAAAACGACAGAATGATCTCTGTTCATTTCCAAGGCAAACCATTCAATATCACAGTAATCCAAGTCTATGCCCCAACCAGAAATGCTGAAGGAGCTGAAGTTGAATGGTTCTATGAAGACCTACAAGACTCTTTAGAACTAACACCCCCAAAAGATGTCCTTTTCATTACAGGGGCCTGGAATGAAAAAGTAGGAAGTCAAGAAACACCTGGCATAACAGGCAAATTTGGCCTTGGAAGGCAGAATGAAGCAGGGCAAAGACTCATAGAGTTTTGCCAAGAGAACACACTGATCATAGCAAACACCCTCTTCCAACAATACAAGAAAAGAGTCTACACATGGACATCACCAGATGGTCAACACTGAAATCAGATTGATTATATTCTTTGCAGCCAAAGATGGAGAAGCTCTATATAGTCAGCAAAAACAAGACCAGGAGCTGTCTGTGGCTCAGAATAGGAACTCCTTATTGCCAAATTCAGACTTAAATTGAAGAAAGTAGGGAAAACCACTAGACCATTCAGGTGTGACTTAAATCCCTTATAATTATAT
>SJYX01019009.1:53964-72844 GCA_006410675.1 Oreotragus oreotragus | reverse complement strand
AATGATGCTAAAGCTGAAACTCCAGTACTTTGGCCCCTTCATGCGAAAAGTTGACTCACTGGAAAAGTGATGCTGGGAGGGATTGGGGGTAGGAGGAGAAGGGGATGACAGAGGATGAGATGGCTGGATGGCATCACTGACTCGATGTATGTGAGTGTGAGTGAACTCCAGGAGTTGGTGATGGACAGGGAGGCCTGGTGTGCTGCGATTCATGGGGTCTCAAAGAGTCAGGCATGACTGAGCGACTGAACTGAACTAAACTGAACTGAACTGTATCACTGCAACATACTCTAGCAGCAACTGAAGTGAAACAAAATGCAGAAACATGAAAAATCCAATGAAGTAACACACAGATTGTGTTTTTTATTACTCTTTGGTTACAAATCCTTAATATGGCTTTTCCTGTGGAATTTTAGAATTGTATTCTCTCGTGATACTCCTGGAAACAAGATTTAATGGTCAGATGAGTTTAGAAAGCCTTTTGTTTCACAAACAGGTTCACAAAGCATATTGGTTCAATTAACTCTCTAAGATATCCAACAGTAAAGAAACCTCTTGACCTTTGATTACTCAGAGTTTTCTGAAATTTTTGGACCGTGAAATATAGTTGCTTTATTTCTTTTCATGTTTTCTTGTTTTAAGAATCATTATCATCCCATTAATATACTTCAAAAATGTTACGTTAAAATGGCTTGTTTTATACTAAAAGGGTAACTATGTTAAGAGGATGTACTTGAAATTCATAAATGGTGCATAAAACTATGTTGGGTAGGCATTGACAAATCTGAAAAAATATATTTGAGGCCTTTGTGATTGTGTTTTTCTATTGAAAGTCAAAATGATTTGACGGTAGCAAATAGGTTCCTAGGCCAGTACAAGGCTGATGGCAATTTGCTGCACAAATTTGCACTGGTAGATAATCAAATTTTTATCAGTCATTTCAAACTGATTACACTCTTTGAAGATGTTCCACTTTTTCCCGACTTTGCATCTGAGGCACACATTAGCTGGGCAATTGCTCGCAGCTTTTGTTTTCCGTTCTCTAGCTTTTAATGCCACTTGAAGATCCAAAAACTTTCAAGAAGCAGCAAAGCACGAAAGTACTATTCTGCTTGCTAAAGAAAATAAAACCATTTTCAAGGTATGCTTATTCCTCCAATTTCATGGATGCTGAAATCCATGAATGGGTTCCATCTCAAGGCCATCTTGAGCAGAATCACATTGCTTTGGCTCTAACTGTGGATTTCTCCACCTGGGAGTGTTTTTCCTAGGGGAGCATTTCCCAAGATGAGGAAAACTCTGTAATGACCTGGGTTTTAGACACCGGACAGGATATGCTAATACAATCAGAAGAGCCTCTCTGAAAGAACAGCATCCTATGGGAAAAATAAAACTAGGCTATGCCTTCTTACTTTTGCTTCTAATTAAGATGTTATAATTATAAAGCTAATGAGTACATTTCTTGTCCTGTATAAAGTTGTTATCTTTTCTGATGAAAATATTGTTAACATTTTAAAACTATATTTCATTTGTATAGAGAGACCGCTTTTTCTAGACTGAAGTTCACAAGAGTGGCTGGATTATGATAGAAATTAATATCAATAATATACTTTGTTATTTTTAAAAATAATCCAATAAAAGTGAACTTTGAAGACCCAAAGATATTTTAAGTTTTAATCTTATTAAATAGAAGACCCAAGTGAACTTGGTAGACATACCAGGTATCAAAACCAAACAAATTAATATCTATCAAACTGACATGTATTAATCTTATATTATGGTAGAGGCATTATGACAGGAATTAGTAAGATAGAAAGCAGTAACATAGTCCCTTGACTAAAGAGGTTATAGTGAAGTGGAGGGGAAAGCACCTTCAACAATTATGTCTTGTCCCATCTCGGAGAGCACAGAGGGAATGGCAATTCATAAATGTTTCCAGAGGAAATGAATCTGAATTGAGTTTTTATAGGTGGCTGACAGGCCTGGTGAGCTGAAGGGCCAGGACATTTCACGTAGAAGTTACAGTATGTCCAGTGGGCTGGGTGAGAGGGGGGACATGTTGTATTCTGACAATTGAGATTAATTAGAATGAGAGTAGAAGAAATTGGCACGGAGTGAGGCTGGAGAAGTGGGCAGGAGCATGGAAATTTGTATGCCAGGCTAAGGAGTTGAGATTTTATCCTGCAAGCAGTAAGGGTCATTGATAAATCTTATTATGGGTTCTCATGGCTCAGCTTTATCAGGCACATGGCTACACTTAGAGTGGGTGGCATTCAACACAAGAGGTGGGAGAGGTGTGGGGGAGGACAGAGCAGGTAAGGAAAATATTACAGAATTCAGTGTTGGAGGGATTTGTGGGGCTTAACAGTTGAGCATCATGATAGTGGAGAGGGACTGGAGTGTGAGAGGCATACTGCAATGCTAGTAGATGACACTCATTTTTGTTATTTTGTTATTTGGCTCCATTTGAAGCCAGAGGTCAGAACAAGGAGAAAGTGTTCAAGAGAATAGTGGTGATTCTGCCTGTGGTGAGGCAAGGAGATGAATACTTTGGGAACTGGGTCTTGGTCAGGGTGGTAAAAATGACTCCTTTTCTGCTTTTGACCCTGTTTTCTCCTTCATAGACTAGTTTTACTTCTTCAATCATGTATCTCTTTTATATCTTTTTTTCTTGCCATGATGTGATTGACATCATTTTTTTCCCAAATGAAATGTACAGCTGATTATGAAATGAAAACTAAACTTGCCTTCTACTAGAAGTATATCAGCTTTATTAATCAAATGTTCAAACCCTCCTCCTTCCATTTATCTTAAAAAGTTGTCAGATTCTTTTTTCTTAAAGCACTATTTTTCAACCATATATATATATATATATATATATAAACATTTTATATATGTATAGAGAAGGGCAACCCACTCCAGTTTTTCTTGCCTGGAGAATTCCACGGACAGAGGAGCCTGGAAGACTACAGTCCATGGGGTCACAAAGAGTTAGACATGACTGAGTGACCAACACTTTCGCTATATATATATATATATATATAATATTCAGTGGCCCTTTAACTCAAATAGAATGCAGTATTATTTCCTGGCACAGAGCACTAGTTCATCTTTAAAAATCATTAATATTAATACTAGTTGGACCCCAAGTTTCCTTAATGCCCCAGTCATGACTTTTTGGATACAAAGGATTCTTTTAGATATAAGGAAGATAATTCAACTTCTTTAAAAAGACAAGACAGAAATTGAGGGTAGTTTGGGGAAAGGTTCAGGAGTCAGACTTTTAAACTTAGGGTCAGGAATTCTTGGCAGGCATATGAACAACCAGAACCAGAATCAGTGTTGTGCCAGTTTTGTGCTGTGGGTTCTTCCGAACTTACACACTCTTTTAGCTCTGCTCTTCTCCAAGTACGTTTCAGTTCTTCTTTCTCTAAAGACTGGCTCTGTGTATGCCACAGCTCTATGCAATCTCTCCAGTTAAGACCCCAGTAAAAATAGCCATGTGCTGGTAATACAATTCCAAAATTACAGGAAGGAAATACTAATTAATTCATTTTTGGTCAACTACTGGCCCACTCACATCTTTCAAAGCCAGAGTACTAGGTCACACGGGCCAGCACCCACTTAGTGGGGATGTAGAGCTGAGGGTCTAAGAGAAAATGAAAAGATTCTTGAAAGTACTGGGTATGGGTATCTGAATCACCAGCTGAGCCTTACTCCTAAACCTGCTGTTACTCTCCCACCTTTTTTCCTCAGAGCATCTAACACATCTCAACTTAACCTAAGTTCCAACTCTTTAATTTAGATGCTAATGAGCAGCGAAATGACCAAACCATGAACATGAATAAGGAAAAGATAGAGAACAAAGGTCTAAGGGGAAACTCGTGAAGAAGATAATGAACCCTTAAATAATCCAGAGTTACCTGGCATGTCTGTGACCTACCGTCTGCAGGGCAAGAGGACTCTCTTCTTCCCAAGCTGTTGGTATGGTTACCGGGACCTGAATTTTCCCTGCCAGAGTAGAACATGCTGAATTAGTTCTATGAATCTTTCCTGGAAACTGCTTGGTACTTAACCTCTCCTCACCCTCTGCTAGCAATTCAGAAGTGGTTATTTGTCTTGTTTCTATTTGTGCTGTTTTATTCTTCTCTTTTCACAAACTGCACCCTTAGTATCAATATACTGCTTTGCTTCTGTAGTAAAGAGAATACAAATGTCCTTAGTGGTAAGTCATATAATGTTTAATCCTTTGTGCCTTTTCATGTGGACAAAAACCTTCTGGAATTTTCTTTCTTCCCTTTAGCATGTGTGGAGCAATGAGGCTGTATAGGTACAGGAACATTTTCTTGCCCCCGTGGGAAATCCAAGATTATACATAATTAGGGGTAAAGGACACCGGTCTTCTGTTCACACCACTGTTACTGTGGGTCAAATAGCAGTGGCGCTGCTACCATTTTGATGCTGAAGTAGTGGCTTAACAATGAAAAGATACAACCTAGTTTTTAATGGATTTATGTAATTGTGGTTTGACATGTGTCATTTCAGGAGCTACTTCCCTAAATGAGACCTTTTCTGCCGAACAACTGTCTACTCTGACATTGGCAGAAAAATAGGGAAATAGTTTATTTTCTTTTTTTAAATAAGACCACTAGCTTGAACCAATGTTTTCTTCAAGTCACTGATGCTAGGGGTTCCACAGAGGTATGTGTAAAGCATTATTGAATACAGGAGTGAGGCTAAGTAGCCAGTTGCCCTTGAACTGAAAAAGGTCCAGACTTGAGTGTTTTATAATCTATGTGGAAAATAAAGCACTAACTTTCACTTGCTGATTTGTTGACCTTTTCTCTTCCAGTTACAGCTTTTCTTTCACCTTGACAAACTGCAGTCAGATTTTGTCCCATAAATGCTCCATCATGTAATTGCTAACTCAAGAATAAAAGTTTCTAATCCAAATCTCCTCTTTCTAACTTATTTGTTAGTCACTCTCATGATGATTGTTCTTGTATCTCTACAGATCCTTCCATCCCCGGACTCATTTCCCAGTTCACCAGCTTCCTCCTTTCTTCACCACCCTCACACTCAGTTTAAATGGCAGGCTTATCATATCAAACGACTCTCACTAATATTGTAACTTTCTTGTCCCTTTCCCTTTGTCACAGAATCCCATTTCTGGATGAATCCAAATATCTGTTTTATTTTTACTTATGTGCAAGTAGCCCAAAAGAGAAAATGTTATAATAAAACAGATTGCTGCTTCTGTGTATTCATGACTTTCAATTTCAGCTTGACTCAGCATTTAGCAATCCTGGTCCACTTCTCTGGTCAATCCTCCCACCCTTCCTATTGACAGTTCAGCATTTCCCCACTCTTCCAGGGGCTTCCTGGTGGCTCGGATGGTAAAGAATCTGCCTGCAATGCAGGAGATCTGGGTTTGATCCCTGAATCTGGAAGATCGCAGGAGAAGGAAATGACTACCACTTCAGTATTCTTTCCTGGAGAAAGAACATGGACAGAGGAGCCTGGAAGGCTACAGTCCGTGGGGTCACAAAGAGTTGGACATGACTGAGTGATTAACATATACACAAAACAAACACAAGAATAAGTAAATAACCTTTTGTACTACATCTTCTTAAAGGAATTGTCCATATTCACTGACCAAGGCTCAATGAGTACTTTTGCATAAATAAGTAATTTGAAAATATTTGATACTTTAGCAATATAATATTTTTGAAAATAAAGTATTTTTGCATGAAACTTTAAAATCACTGAATAAATGTTTGCAGAGGTCATACTATACTAAGTGTTGGAGATATAAAATGTGTGGCAAAGCACTCTCTATTCTGATGGACTTAAAACAAACAAGCATGAGCAACACAGTTTGATATATGCTGCATGGAGGTATATGTCTAAGACTATAGAAGCATGTCTAAAAGAAATTTAAATTTTAAAATGAAGGCACAGTACAGTTTTCATGAAGACAGAATAAAATAAGACAAATGTTTTTAAATTAAAAATTTAAAACGCTAAAAAAAAACCCTCTAGTATAGTATATATTCTGCCCACGAATTTTGTATAAATTCTATTTTGTGAGATCTTTTAATTGAGGTCAGCAATGCACAGGAATGTTAATCACATGCAAAACTCTGAAATTTTGTTTGAGACAATGAAATCTTTCCAATATTTCTGTTCAGTCCCTCAGTAGTGTGCGACTCTTTGGGATCCCATGGACTGAAGCATGCCAGGCTTCCTTGTCCATCACCAACTCCTGAAGCTTACTCAGACTCATGTCCATCAAGTTGGTGATGCCATCCAACCATCTCATCCTCTTCTCTTTCTGCCTTCAATCTTTCCCAGCATCAAGGTCTTTTCCATTGAGTCAGTTCTTCACATCAGGTGGCCAAAGTATTGGAGTTTCAGCTTCAGCATCAGTCCCTCCAATGAATATTCAGGACTGATTTCCTTTAGGATTGACTGGTTTGATCTCCTTGCTGTCAAGGGACTCTCAAGAGTCTTTGAACACCACAGTTCAAAAGCATCAATTCTTTGGTGCTCAGCTTTCTTTTTAGTTCAGCTCTCATATCCATATATGACTACTAGAAAAACCACAGCTTTGACTAAATGGACCTTAGTGGGCAAAATAATGTCTCTGCTTTTTAATATGCTGTCTAGGTTGGTCATAGCTTTTCTTCTAAGGAGCAAGCCTCTTTTAATTTCATGTCTGCAGTCTCCATTTGCAGTGATTTTGGAGCCCCGCAGAATAAAGTCTCTCACTGTTTCCATTGTTTCCCACTCTATTTGCCATGGAGTGATGGGCCTGGATGCCATGATCTTAGTTTTTTGAATGTTGAGTTTTAAGCCAGGTTTTCACTCTCCTCTTTCACTTTCATCAAGAGGCTCTTTAATTCCTCTTCACTTTCTGCCACAATGGTGGTGTCATCTGCGTATCTGAGGTTATTGACATTTCTCCCGGCAATGCTGACTTCAGTTTGTGCTTCATACAGCCCAGCATTTCATATGATGTACTCTGCATATAAGTTAAACAAGCAGGGTGACAATATACAGCCTTGACATACTCCTTTCCCAATTTGGAACCAGTCTGTTGTTCCATGTCTGGTTCTAACTGTTGCTTCTTGATCTATATTTGTATCTAATAATATATTTTCAAAGCATAGGAAGCAATAATATAGGTTGAACTAATCAATTCCATAATCATAGCCTGAGATTTGAATGTGTTTCTTTCAATAAATAACAGAATAAGCACATGAGATAAGTATGTGGAAAATTTAAAGACATTAATAAACAAGTATGTAATGAACACGTTTTTATAATATATATAAGCTTTTGTTGTTGTCTTTTAGTCGTTAAGTCATGTCTGACTCTTTGACCTCATGGACTATAGCCTATCATCCTCCTCTATCCTCGGGATTTCCCAGGCAAGAATACTGGAGTGGGTTGCCATTTCCTCCTCCAGGATTGAACACTTGTCTCCTGCATTGGCAGGTGGATTCTTACCACTCTGTCACCAGGGAAGCCCATAGAGAAGCTTGCTTGTATATATTTTATAAACATATGATTATATATTATACGAAAGTGAAAGTCGCTCAGTCATGTCCAACTTTTTGTGACCCCATGGACTATACAGCCCATGGAATTCTCCAGGCAAGAATACTGGAGTGGGTAGCTTTTCCCTTCTCCAGGGGACCTTCCTGACCCAGGAATCGAACCAAGATCTCCTGCTTTAAAGGTTGATTATATATTATACGAAAGTGAAAGTCGCTCAGTCATGTCCAACTTTTTGTGACCCCATGGACTATACAGCCCATGGAATTCTCCAGGCAAGAATACTGGAGTGGGTAGCTTTTCCCTTCTCCAGGGGACCTTCCTGACCCAGGAATCGAACCAAGATCTCCTGCTTTAAAGGAGGATTCTTTATCAACGGAGCTGTGTAGATATACACATGTGTGGTGTGGTGGTTTAGTCACTAAGTCGTGTCCAACTCTTTGTGACCTGTGCACTGTAGCCTTCTGGCTCCCCTGTCCAAAATACACACACAAACACACAAACAATGTGTGTAAGTTACCTAACCAACAGCAAAACATGTCATCTTTTCAGGGGCACTTCAGAAAAGGCAGTGGCACCCCACTCCAGTACTCTTCCCTGAAGAATCCATNGCATCACCAACTCAACGGGCATGAGTTTGGGTGAACTCTGGGAGTTGGTGAGGAGTTCTGGCATGCTGCGCTTCATGGGGTAGATGTGTATAAGAGACAGAGGCAGTGGCACCCCACTCCAGTACTCTTCCCTGAAGAATCCATGGATGGAGGAGCCTGGTAAGGCTGCAGTCCATGGGGTCGCTAAGAGTCGGACACGACTGAGTGACTTCACCTTTTGGAGAAGGTAATGGCAACCCACTCCAGTGTTCTTGCCTGGAGACTCCCAGGGATGGCGAAGCCTGTTGGGCTGCCGTCTATGGGGTCACACAAAGACGGACACTACTGAAGCCACTTAGCAGCAGTAACAGCAGCAGGGGCACTTGGAAAATTTATCAGATTTTGCCAAATTCCAAATTCTAGAATTTGTGAAATCCCCAAATTTCCAATCTCCAAATTGACCACATGATGCTGCATATGGCAGGCTTTAACAAATCTTTTGAAATTCAAATATTACATACTGATTTCTGGTGTTGAAATCAAATGAGAAGTTAAACAAAAACATATATTGAAATTTAAAATTAAGCAATAGTCTTCTTAAAAATCTATTGGTTAAAGAAATAAATCATAATAACTTTTATAAAATACTTTAGTTGAAGAATAATGAAAAGATACCATTGCAAAACTTGTGAGATGCAGCAACTCAGGGCTAGGAGAAAAATTACAGCCTTAGGTGTATTAAAAGCAGATTAAAAGTAAGTATGGATCCATCAATTCCATACATTAGAAAAAGAACAATGAATCAAATTTAAAGAAATTAGAAGGAAGAATTGATACTTTTGAACTGTTGTGTTGGAAAAGACTCTTGAGAGTCCCTTGGACTACAAGAAGATCAAATCAGTCAATCCTAAAAGAAATCAGTCCTGAATATTCATTGGAAGGACTAATGCTGAAGCTGAAACTTCAATATTTGGCCATCTAATGTGAAAAATGGACTCATTGGAAAAGACCTTGATGCTGGGAAAGATTGAAGGCAGAAAGAGAAGGGGACGACAGAGGATGAGATGGTTGAATGGCATCACTGACTTGATGGACATGAGTTTGAGCAAGGCTTGGAAGTTGATGATGGCCAGGGAAGCCTGGTGTGCTGCAGTCCATGGGGTTGCAAAGAGTAGGACATGACTGAGTGACTGAACTGAACTGACAAGGAAGAATAATAAAGGTAATGGCAAAAGCTCAATAAAATAATAATAATAAAGATAATGGCAAAAGATCAATTAAATAATAAGAAGACCTAACAATAGAGATGGAGAAGGAAATGGCAACCCACTCCAGTGTTCTTGCCTGGAGAATCCCAGGGATGGGGGAGCCTGGTGGGATGCCAGCTATGGGGTCACACAGAGTCGGACACGACTGAAGTGACTTAGCAGTAGCAGCAACAATAGAGAAGATTAACAAAACTGATAATTAATTCTGTATAAATGTAATAAAATTAAAGTTCTAGCAAGCTAAGTGGAGGGAGGTAAAGAAAGAGAAAGGGAGAGAGGAGAGGTATAAAATTTCAACATCAATATTAGTAATGAAAAATATCAATTAGAAATTCCACAAACTTTCTAATGATTATTAGGGAATATTATGAACAAATTTGTGGTATTAAAATTGAAAATTTATTAATGAGATAACTCTTAGAAAAATAATCAAAACAAAATAATAAATAGCAAACCTATTAAAGAAACTATACATAATTTTAATACTTGGCACAAAGAAAACTTTTAGGTTCAAGTCTTTCCTGGAGAAGCATTTCTGCCAGTAAATTTCAGGAAGAAATATCAGTTTTATACAATATTTTCCAGAAAAAGAAAAAAGGAGAAGCACCAAGATTTCTGTATAACCTTGATAATGAAAGCTGAAAAAGACTTTCAAAAAAGGGAAAATTACATACTAAACTTTTCATGAACATATATGTAACATTTTTAACACAGTATTAGAAAACTGAACATGTGGCATATGAAAAGGACATTATATCCCAGAATGTAAGCTTTTGAAAATTAATTTGATAGATTCAGGACATCAAGAGAGTAATAGGTCCAGAACAGTCATTTGATAATTTCTTTTCTTTTTTTTTTTTTTNACATATATGTAACATTTTTAACACAGTATTAGAAAACTGAACATGTGGCATATGAAAAGGACATTATATCCCAGAATGTAAGCTTTTGAAAATTAATTTGATAGATTCAGGACATCAAGAGAGTAATAGGTCCAGAACAGTCATTTGATAATTTCTTTTCTTTCTTTTTTTTTTTTAATTTTTACTTTATTTTACTTTACAGTACTGTATTGGTTTTGGCATACATTGACATGAATCCACCACGGGTGTACATGAACTCCCAAATATGAACCCCCCTCCCACCTCCCACCTGACATCATCCCTCTGGATCATCCCCATGCACCAGCCCCAAGCACCCTGCCTCCTGCGTTAAACATATAGTGGGGATTCGTTTCTCACATGATAGTATACATATTTCAATGCTATTCTCCCAAATCATCCCACCCTCTCCCTCTCCCTTAGAGTCCAAAAGTCCGCTCTACACATCTGTGTCTTTTTTGCTGTCTTGCATACAGGGTCCTCTTATCCTAATCAGGGTAATAACTTTTGGAAAATAAGGAGTAGAAAAGAATTAATATGATATAGAGTACACAGAAAATAAAGGCTAAAGCAAAAATCATATTTAAGTGTGGAATATTGACATTAAATCAAACAATAAATGGAGGACTATTGTATATTCTTGGATTAAAAATCTCCATATTATACAAACGCCAATTCTTCTTAAAGTGATTCATAGATTTAGTGCAGTCCTAAACAACACTTCATGAGAAATGCTGGGCTGGAAGAAGCACAAGCTGGAATCAAGATTGCTGGGAGAAATATCAATAACCTCAGATATGCAGATGACACCACCCTTATGGCAGAAAGTGAAGGGGAACTAAAAAGCCTCTTGATGAAAGTGAGAGAGGAGAGTGAAAATGTTGGCTTAAAGCTCAACATTCAGAAAATGAAGATTATGATTCCCAAACATGAACCCCCCTCCCACCTCCCACCTGACATCATCCCTCTGGATCATCCCCATGCACCAGCCCCAAGCACCCTGCCTCCTGCGTTAAACATATAGTGGCGATTCGTTTCTCACATGATAGTATACATATTTCAATGCTATTCTCCCAAATCATCCCACCCTCTCCCTCTCCCTTAGAGTCCAAAAGTGTCAGACTTTATTTTTCTGGGCTCCAAAATCACTGCAGATGGTGACTGCAACCATGAAATTAAAAGATGCTTACTCCTTGGAAGGAAAGTTATGACCAACCGAAATAGCATATTCAAAAGCAGAGACATTACTTTGCCAACAAAGGTCCATCTAGTCAAGGCTATGGTTTTTCCAGTCATCATGTATGGATGTGAGAATTGGACTGTGAAGAAATCTGAGCGCTGAGGAGTTGATGCTCTTGAACTGTGGTGTTGGAGAAGACTCTTGAGAGTCCCTTGGACAACCAGTCTATTCTGAAGGAGATCAGCCCTGGGTGTTCATTGGAGGAAGTGATGCTGAAGTTGAAACTCCAATACTTTGGTCATCTCATGAGAAGACTTGACTCATTGGGAAAGACCCTGATGCTGGGAGGGATCAGGGGCAGGAAGAGAAGGGGACAACAGAGGATGAGATGGTTGGATGGCATCACCAACTCAACGGGCATGAGTTTGGGTGAACTCTGGGAGTTGGTGAGGAGTTCTGGCATGCTGCGCTTCATGGGGTCACAAAGAGTCAGACACAACTGAGCAACTGGACTGAACTGAACTGAACTGAACTGACTGAACCAATACTTCAACATTTTTATTTTGGTAAAACTGATGAGATGAGATTACTCTAGAATTTATATGGTGATACATGTGAAAATAGCCAATGCAAACTGGACAGAGATCAAAGCTATAAGACCTAATATAAGTTATCAAGACTTAGAAGTTATGTTAATCAAAAAGTATTTATTCATTCAAGGAGAGAAAAAGAGACCAATTCACCAGAAAAGCTACCCAGAATAAAGAAACACACAAACATTAGATTTATGACAAGGGCAGAATTTCAGGGCATCAGGCAAAGGACAGTCTTTTTCCATATTGATACTGAGACAGGTGAAAAAGTATATGAAAATTCTTCTAAAAATCATTAAAAGAGAACATTTTCATGGCCTTTGGATATACACATATTTCTTAAATAGAACAAAAATATCCCAGTGAATATTAAGAAAAGGAAAGCCATATTACACTTAATAAAGATAAAATGTGTTTCACCAAAAGTCAACATTATATAATAAAAAAATCCAGAGATTCAGAAATATTGTACAGTTTTACAACTTAAAATTTGAACTCTTGTCTAGAATATATAATAGTCTCTTTCAAGCCAAGAAGAAATAGAAAAAATTGGGCAAGATACTTGGATGAGATACAAAAAGGAGTCTAGCCAAATGGTCAAAACAACATGAAAAGAATCTCAACTTAAATAGTCTTCAAACGAATGTAAATTAAATCCATGAGCCCCAGTTGCACATCTGCTATAATGGCTAAAACTGAGTGATATTACTCAGGATTGGAAAGGTTGATGGGTAATAAAGACTCCCATGCATTGCTGGTGGGAGTACATAGTACAACCACTTTGGAGAACTGTTTGATATTATCTGATAAAGCTGAACCTTGTCAAACCCCATGACTTAATACTAACATATCCAGGTGAGTAGCCATCAGAAGGCATACATGTGTTCATTAAAATGAAAAAAGAGTGTTAATAGCATTAATAGTGATAGAAACTGCGATCTACCCCAACATTCACTAAAGGCAAGATGCATAAATACACTGAGGCATATTAATACAAGGGAATACTGTATAACAATGAATGTCAATGAACTATTTCTCCACCAATAGCAAGGTCACATCTCACAAAAGGAAATGTAGTGAAAGAAGACTGAGACAAACACAAAAGTTTGAACACACAAAATTGGTCAGACTGTATTATTCTATTTAAATAAAATTCAGACTTTGGCAGGATAAATCTCTTGTAGTGCATGCTCAGTCACTTCAGACATGTCTGTCTCTTGCGATCCCGTGGACGGTGGGCTGCCAAGCTCTTCTGTTCACAGCACTTTTCAGGCAAGAATACCGGAGTGGGTTGCCGTTTCCTCCTCCAAGGGATCTTCCTGACCCAAGGATCGAATCAGAGTCTCCTTTGCCTCCTGCATTGCAAGCAGATTCTTTTCTGCTGAGCCACCAGGAATCAGGAAATAAATTACTCTACTGGGGAGGGGTCATGTCTTAGAGGGGTACTAGGAGCTTTTGAGTTGACAGTGCACTGTTTCTTGGCTGGTAAATTAGGTGGATGTGTTCACCCTATGTACATTCATTGAACAGTACCTTTACAATGTGTGTGTTTTTCTATGTAATTGTTGTACTTGAACATAGACATTTATTAATAATTTTGGAAATGCCTGTACTTTGGAATCTTTAGAGTTATGGAGAATTGTGGTGGGGGTGGAATCTCTGTTATTGTTTTAAGCAAAGAAAAACAAAAAAGCAAGATGGTACAATAAAAGCATGGATTTTGGCAATAGGCAGTTTTGAGTTTGAATCCTGTTTCCTGCTCATTAGCCTTATGTCCTTGAATATATTACTTAATATATCTAATCCTAAGCTTCTAAAAAAATGACTTTATATCTATATATATACATACATACNTGGGTGTTCATTGGAGGAAGTGATGCTGAAGTTGAAACTCCAATACTTTGGTCATCTCATGAGAAGACTTGACTCATTGGGAAAGACCCTGATGCTGGGAGGGATCAGGGGCAGGAAGAGAAGGGGACAACAGAGGATGAGATGGTTGGATGGCATCACCAACTCAACGGGCATGAGTTTGGGTGAACTCTGGGAGTTGGTGAGGAGTTCTGGCATGCTGCGCTTCATGGGGTCACAAAGAGTCAGACACAACTGAGCAACTGGACTGAACTGAACTGAACTGAACTGACTGAACCAATACTTCAACATTTTTATTTTGGTAAAACTGATGAGATGAGATTACTCTAGAATTTATATGGTGATACATGTGAAAATAGCCAATGCAAACTGGACAGAGATCAAAGCTATAAGACCTAATATAAGTTATCAAGACTTAGAAGTTATGTTAATCAAAAAGTATTTATTCATTCAAGGAGAGAAAAAGAGACCAATTCACCAGAAAAGCTACCCAGAATAAAGAAACACACAAACATTAGATTTATGACAAGGGCAGAATTTCAGGGCATCAGGCAAAGGACAGTCTTTCATATTGATGCTGAGACAGGTGAAAAAGTATATGAAAATTCTTCTAAAAATAATTAAAAGAGAACATATTCATGGCCTTTGGATATACACATATTTCTTAAATAGAACAAAAATATCCCAGTGAATATTAAGAAAAGGAAAGCCATATTACACTTAATAAAGATAAAATGTGTTTCACCAAAAGTCAACATTATATAATAAAAAAATCCAAAGATTCAGAAATATTGTACAGTTTTACAACTTAAAATTTGAACTCTTGTCTAGAATATATAATAGTCTCTTTCAAGCCAAGAAGAAATAGAAAAAATTGGGCAAGATACTTGGATGAGATACAAAAAGGAGTCTAGCCAAATGGTCAAAACAACATGAAAAGAATCTCAACTTAAATAGTCTTCAAACGAATGTAAATTAAATCCATGAGCCCCAGTTGCACATCTGCTATAATGGCTAAAACTGAGTGATATTACTCAGGATTGGAAAGGTTGATGTGTAATAAAGACTCCCATGCATTGCTGGTGGGAGTACATAGTACGACCACTTTGGAGAACTGTTTGATATTATCTGATAAAGCTGAACCTTGTCAAACCCCATGACTTAATACTAACATATCCAGGTGAGTAGCCATCAGAAGGCATACATGTGTTCATTAAAATGAAAAAAGAGTGTTAATAGCATTAATAGTGATAGAAACTGCGATCTACCCCAACATTCACTAAAGGCAAGATGCATAAATACACTGAGGCATATTAATACAAGGGAATACTGTATAACAATGAATGTCAATGAACTATTTCTCCACCAATAGCAAGGTCACATCTCACAAAAGGAAATGTAGTGAAAGAAGACTGAGACAAACACAAAAGTTTGAACACACAAAATTGGTCAGACTGTATTATTCTATTTAGATAAAATTCAGACTTTGGCAGGATAAATCTCTTGTAGTGCATGCTCAGTCACTTCAGACATGTCTGTCTCTTGCGATCCCGTGGACGGTGGGCTGCCAAGCTCTTCTGTTCACAGCACTTTTCAGGCAAGAATACCGGAGTGGGTTGCCATTTCCTCCTCCAAGGGATCTTCCTGACCCAAGGATCGAATCAGAGTCTCCTTTGCCTCCTGCATTGCAAGCAGATTCTTTTCTGCTGAGCCACCAGGAATCAGGAAATAAATTACTCTACTGGGGAGGGGTCATGTCTTAGAGGGGTACTAGGAGCTTTTGAGTTGACAGTGCACTGTTTCTTGGCTGGTAAATTAGGTGGATGTGTTCACCCTATGTACATTCATTGAACAGTACCTTTACAATGTGTGTGTTTTTCTATGTAATTGTTGTACTTGAACATAGACATTTATTAATAATTTTGGAAATGCCTGTACTTTGGAATCTTTAGAGTTATGGAGAATTGTGGTGGGGGTGGAATCTCTGTTATTGTTTTAAGCAAAGAAAAACAAAAAAGCAAGATGGTACAATAAAAGCATGGATTTTGGCAATAGGCAGTTTTGAGTTTGAATCCTGTTTCCTGCTCATTAGCCTTATGTCCTTGAATATATTACTTAATATATCTAATCCTAAGCTTCTAAAAAAATGACTTTATATCTATATATATACATACATACATATATATATATATATATATATATATATATATATATAAATTGACTTAGAGTCTTTTTTTCCCTTCTGTTTAGCACTGCTTAAAGAATAAAGTCACTGTCATCCCAGGATGGCCTACTGCCAATAGATGTGGCTTGGGTGGTTTCTGTATCTCTGCTTTACTCATTTGGCGAAAGCCAACTTTGAAAAAATATAAAGTACTTCTTACACCCAATCCATAACTACTTTCCTTTGCAACACTTGCTCTTTCATGGCTAACCTCCTAGACACGCAAAAACATAGCAACAGTACAAAGACTAATCATTTTCCTCTACAGAAGCCTCACTCAGGAAACTCACTTCTCTCATCTGTGCCAAAATCGAATATCTCCACAGTCCTCCCAGCTTTGCCTTTTAGGTGACTCAGAACACCTGGTTGACAATTGCTAGCTGACGATAATTAGCGCTCAATTATCACCAGTTACATTTTCACCTGTTCAATTTGCAAATTTCTTAATTTTTGGCTGTCCTATTAACAAGTTCTGATCTCTTTTGTCTTCGGTACACCTGCTCTGTGTGTGTGTGTGCGCACGTGTGTGTGGAAGAGAGGAGGGCTCCCACTGTGGAATTCCCCCTTCAGCTACCATCCTGTCCATTCTCATCCATCTGCTGTCAGACAGGTACATGCTCCGCAAAGAGATATTCAGAGAGACCCAGGTTCTTAGTCTCAGTATCTTATGGACTCTCCTGCTTTCCCAGAATTGTTTCTACGGTTTTCTCACTAAAAGTGTTCAACAATCACTAGGTAATCCTTTTATTTCTGTAAATGAACTTTCTTAAAAGATAACCAAAATGAGAGCTAAACAATATAACAAGAAGTGAATGTTTAATCATGTAGGAGTCTCCCAGATTAGATAATGGATTAAGAATAAACCAGGATATAAAATGGAGTTAAAGGAGATGTGGAGTAAGAATTTAAAGGGGAATAGAAAAAATTATTCTAGTGAATTTTATTTGTGGTTATATTTGAAGAAGGGTTTCTCTGAAGGCTCAGATGGTAAAGAATCTGAGACATTTCTGCAGTGTGGGAGACCCTGGTTCGAGCGCTGGGTCAGGAAGATCCCCTGGAGAAGAGAATGGCTACCTACTCCAGCATTCTTGCCTGGAGAATTCCATGGACAGAGGAGCCTAGTAGGTTACAGACATGGGGTCACAAAGAGTCTGACAAGACTGAGTAACTAACACTTTCACTTTCATATTTGAACACATGTCAATTAAACTGAATATATCCATTAAACGTATGATTGGTAGTGTTGGAATCAACATGAATTAAAGTGGAATTCTCTAAATAATATAACATCATGAACAAGGCAATATCTCAAGATATTAAACCTAGCATTAAGTGGACATGTGACATTGATTTATGTATTAAATAACATGAACATAGCTCATATATACGGAGAAGGCAATGGCACCCCACTCCAGTACTCTTGCCTGGAAAATCCCATGGGCGGAGGAGCCTGGTAGGCTGCAGTCCATGGGGCTGCTAAGGGTTGGACACGACTGAGCGACTTCATTTTCACTTTTCAGTTTCATGCATTGGAGAAGGAAATGGCAACCCACTCCAGTGTTCTTGCCTGGAGAATCCCAGGGACGGGGGAGCCTGGTGGGCTGCCGTCTATGGGGTTACACAGAGTCAGACATGACTGAAGTGATTTAGGAGCAGCAGCAGCAGCTCATATATAGTTTTAAAATGATATAAAAGGCACAACACATAGAAAGTAATTTACTTGAATTACGTTCTTTCCTTCCCTTTCTATTTAAAGATGGTTACTTAAATTTTATTTTTTAAATTTATTTAACTGGAGGATGACGTTAAAAGAAAAATTTCAATGAAAAAGAACATATAGCTTTTTTCTGTGACATACTTTGTTTATTTTTAGCAACATTTATTTGACATCATTGTAGTTATAGATTATAATAAATATTATGCTTTAAATTTAACAATATGTTTAAAGTTTTTCTATGTTTCCATAGTTTTCATGACTGTAAAAAATGCAGATTAGTTTTCAAAATGATATTTTACAATTGCTAAATCATCTACTTTGGGGGGACATTTGTTGTGCATCTATTTTTAAAATTATTGTAAGACTACAATGGACATTTTTGTCTATTTTAATATATTTGAAGGGAATTATATGTTAAAGGGTATGATTCAATTCTTGTATGTCTTGCTATATTGCCAAAGTGCCTTTATTTGGCAATTTTCTTTTCAATTTGTGCTTTCCACTTCCAAATCTGCAGTACTATTATTCTGTGCTTAGTCGTTCAGTCATGAACAGTATTTCAAGAAGGCATGATACGATGAAGACTCAAGTGTACAAGATGATATGATGCTGACAGTAGCCTGGTAGGAAAAAGCAGTCTTAAGAAAGGAGCTGGAGAAATCAAGAGGGGCCATAGCCAGGTGGGCATGATGTGTCATGAGAAAGATAGTTAGTTACCTGAGACCCTGTAAAGCAGCTATTGACGTAGTAACAGAAAAACAACCATAAGTAATTAAATAAGCTAGATATTGATTACATAAAATCTCAGATTTCCTATATTCCCAAAAATGTTTCATCTAAACTAGTCTCTTGAGAAATCTGTATGCAGGTCAGGAAGCAACAGTTAGAACTGGACATGGAACAACAGACTGTTTCCAAATAGGAAAAGGAGTCCGTCAAGGCTGTATATTGTCACCCTGCTTATTTAACTTCTATGCAGAGTACATCATGAGAAA
>SJYX01019009.1:10426-44699 GCA_006410675.1 Oreotragus oreotragus | reverse complement strand
GGATCCATCTTGCTTCCCAAAACACTCTTGGCCTTGCTGACATCAGGAGAACTTATATTTTGACTGAAACACACTGAAGCAGGTATGTTTAGCATCCACTTCTCTCAGGACCCCTCACTCAACCATGTCAGACTGCCAGCACATGCAGCTTGTTGTTTCAGAGCGTTCTCTGGTGTTAAGACCACTTTTTCTACCCCTGTGGTAGCCTGGGAGTGCAGGGAATTAAGAGCCCCAGGAACAAGCTCCAACCAGTCCCTTACCTTGGGGGGATGCCCCTGAGGTGTGGATTCTCTGCCACCCCACACGATGAAGCTCCAGTTGCCTCAACAGTAGTCACTTTCCCACCCCGACTCACTCTCCATTCCCCTACCTGGGGTTCCTTCACCTCCAAATACAGAAGGATACTCAAATCCTTAGCTTAGCATCTGCTTCTGGATAAACCAACCAGAAGTAAAAGTAAACCTCCTTCCACACTATCCCATTCAGATTTGATCCAGAGTTAATGAATCTGAGGCTTGAATGGATCCCCAGTGCTCGTGAGCATGCTGCTGCTGCTGCTGCTAAGTCACTTCAGTCGTGTCCGACTCTGTGTGACCCCATAGACGTCAGCCCACCAGGCTCCCCCATCCCTGGGATTCTCCAGGCAAGAATACTGGAGTGGGTTGCCATGTCCTTCTCCACGTGAGCATGCACACACATTTATATGTAGAAATGCCCAACTTCCCCCTGGATTAGTCCTCCCAAAGACATCCATGCACTTCAGCCTTTTAGCTGGGCTCTACTGTCCTCCACGAATAGCCCAGAGATCAGTAAATTAAAGGAAACCAGAACAATGAGGGCATGGTGGTAGTGGATCTCATTCATCTGTTTAACGCCACCCTCCAGCCACCATCATATAAAGTGCACAGAACTTGGAGAATAAATATCTCATCAAATATCTGGTAATCAGAGAAGCAATTGAAAGTGGGCAGCCCCTCTGCTACACAACACTGCACCCCCAAGCCCCCCACTGTATCATCTCTCTGGGCACCAAGGATGCTTCCCCCATCCCTACTCTCTCCACACACGATGGTGCAGAAACTGCACTTGGTTTTTCCAAACTATCCTTCTGCATCTTCAAAACTGTGTGCGAGGGACAAAAGAGCCAGCGTGTTCATAAGTACATTTCCATTTTAGCAAGCGCAGCTGTCGCTCCTGCTGGGGGCCTGCTGGTCTTGCCCTGCCACCTGCCCAGAGGGAAATTTTAATTCCCAGAAACTTAGAGTGTCTCTCAATTCAGGGGTCCTCCCAAGAGCCTCCCTGACCATTGTCTTCTAGCTATTTCATGAGTACTTCAAGCGACAGGGAACTCACTACCTACAAGCTTTTGACCTGATAGGGCTACACGAAGTAGACTGTCCTTTTGTTGGAAGAGTCTAATGGTTTTGAATAATAAGCACGTACTATCTATTTACTATATACCAGGCACTACTAAAAGCGCTTTACTGGGACTTCCCTGGTGGTCCAGTGTTAGGAATCCAGCTGCCAATGCAAGCGACACAGATTTGATCCCTGCTCCAGGAAGATCCCTCGTGCCACAAGGCAACCTAAACCCACGCACCCTAGGGCCTGTGCTCCCTAACAAGAGAAGCATCCAGACAAGAGAAGCCACCGAAATGAAGAGTAGCCCCCATTCACTGCAACTAGAGAAAGTCCATGCCCAGCAACAGAGGCCCAGCACAGCCATAATGAATCTTTATATAAAAGTGCTTTTCCTGTGTGAACTCATTTAATCACCACCGCAACCCTATGAAATAGCTGCTACTGTTATCCTTCCCACTTCCCAGAACAGAGAAGTTAATAGCTTGCCCACAGTCACAGAGCTAGCAGTTGGCAGAACAAGATTTCAGACCAAGGAAGTCTCAGTGTAGAGTCTTCCTGTATTGCCTTTTGTTCACTCAGGGTAGAACTCTCCGACCAAACAACTAAGCCTTTTAAGGGCCTTGTGACGAAAGCCAAGGACCCACCCAGCTCCCTTTGCTGAAGTGCATATGGATACAACACTTTACATATAATGTCAGGGAGTCAGCCCACCTCACCCCGTGGCACTTGGGTTAAGAACCCACTGAATATTTTGCATTTGCATCTATCTGAAAGTCATCTGAGGAGCTTTTCTATATCCAATGGGCCTCCTCATGTTTCTCCAGGCTAAATTTGCCCAGTTCCATATGAAAGAATCTTTAACCCCCACCCCTCGCCTCCCAGGAACCAAAGAAAAACTAATTTAAACAATAATGAGTGCTATTATGTACTTTGAAAACAAGGTACAATAAAGAAAGACTTGAAAATCATGTGCTTGAGGGTTGTACTTATTTGTTGCTGCTGATGTTACACCTGTGTTCACTACCTCCAGAAAGAAATTTGGCAACACATAGAAAGGAGTGATGAAAGTGCCCACAAACTTACGACCTAACAATTCAACTCCCAGAACCTATTTCAAGACAATGCCTCATGGGGAAATAAAAGCCATATGTAGTCAGTTCAGTTGCTCGGTCATGTCTGACTCTTTGTGACCCCATGGACTGCAGCACACCAGACTTCCCTGTCCATCACCAACTCCTAGAGCTTGCTCAAACTCATATCCATAAAGTCAGTGATTGCCATCCAGCCATCTCATCCTTTGTTGTCCCCTTCTCCTCCTGCCTTCAATCTTTCCCAGCATCAGGGTCTTTTCAAATGAGTCAGTTCTTCACATCAGGTGGCCAAAGTATTGGAGTTTCAGCTTCAGCATCAGTCCTTCCAATGAATATTCAGAACTGATTTTCTTTAGCATTGACTAGTTGGATCTCCTTGCTGTCCAAGGGATGCTCAAGAGTCTTCTCCAACACCACAGTTCAAAAGCATCAATTCTTTGGCACTCAGCTTTCTTTATAGTCCAACTGTCACATTCATACATGATTACTAGAAAAACCATAGCTTTGACTAGACAGACCTTTGTTGGCAAAGTAATATCTCTGTTTTTCAATATGCTGTCTAGGCTAGTTATAACTTTTCTTCCAAGGAGCAAGCGTCTTTTAATTTCATGACTGCAGTCACCATCTGCAGTGATTTTGGAGCCCAAAAAAATGTAGCAAACTTATCTCTAAAAGCAAAAAGAGAAAAAAGGAAAAACTTAAGGCCCAGTAAAACAATGGGATAATTATAAGTATAGTCATAACATAATGGAACATATCAAACAATGGAAAGCATTATAATAAAATACAGAGAAAAAATATGCAACAGAGAAGGAATATTAGGATTATTGTTAATTATGGAGTGATAGGGCTGGAATGCCCAGGGAGCTTTTAATCAGCTTTATGAAGGTGAAGGTGAAGTCGCTCAGTCGTGTCCGACTCTTTGCAACCCCGTGGACTGTAACCTACTAGGCTTCTAGGTCCATGGGATTCTCCAGGCAAGAGTACTGGAGTGGATTGCCATTTCCTTCTCCAGGGGATCTTCCTGACCCAGGGATCGAACCCGGGTCTCCCACATTGGAGGCAGACGCTTTAACCTCTGAGCCACCAGGGAAAACATTACTTTGCCAACAAAGGTCTGTCTAGTCAGCTTTATAGTCTCACTCTAAAAGGTGAGAGACCAAACAATGAGAATAAAATCAGCTCAAGCAGGGTGAGAAAAAGGCCATAAAGGGATCAGAGGAACACTTTGCGGGGGGTGGGGGGGAGACTATAAATAATACCATCCTTGAAATATGAGAAGATATGTACTATGGTCCAAATATTTGTATTTATGTCCTCTCTAAATCCGTATGTTGAAATCTTAACCTCCAAAGATGACAGTATTGGGGACTGGGGCTTTGGAAGATGTTTATGAGAGTGGAGGCTTCATCAACAAGATCAGTGCCTCTTCTACCATGTGAGGGGACAGCAGAAAGCTGCTGGTGTGAACCAGGAAGAGGGCCGCCACCAGAAGGCAGCCAGGCTGATCGTGGGCTTCCCAGCCCTCAGAAGTGTGGGCAGCAAATTTCTGTGTGCTGTAAGCCATCCAGTGTTACGCCCGCAGTCCGAGTCCCCAAAACTGAGAAAACAAGACATCCACGGCAATGCAAAAGCAAAAAGGGAATTTATTTCTGACTCGAGCCAGGGCCCCTGCCACATCCAACGCAGTGGAGTGGAGCAAGAGCCCCGAGCCCTGGGTTACAGTAGCATTTATAGATTTAGGACAAAGACAGGGAGTTGGCAAGGGTGGATTGGTTGCAAGGGTTACTTCGTATTTATTGATTGGCTAAATTTTTGCACACGCGGGCTTTCTTTGGGGATTTCTACCCTCATCCTGATAGGCTGAAACTAGGCTACGGGGAGTATACTGATTGGTCGACTCCTGAGGATGATCTCAGTTCCTCCCTGGCAAGGACTCAGCTCCTCTGCAAAGGAGGCTTTGGCCTACCTTGGCTCCCTGACGCCTGTCATGGCGCCTGTTTGGTCCTAACACCAGTCATTGGGTTTTTGTTAGAGCTGCCTGAACAGACTAAGACAATATATACATCCATGAAACAAGGACAGAATGCTATCTTTAGGGAGAGAAAGGGATAGTCAGAAAACAGAAAAGAACTCTTGGGAGTTAGAATTATAATAGCTAAAGCAATAAATTCAACAGAAACCCTGGAAGATAAAATAGAAGAATTAGCCACTAAAGGGAATAGGATAGAAAATGGGAGAGAAAAGCTGATTAATCTGGAAGGCTCTGTATCTACCTAAGAGGAGTCCAGAAAGAGAGACAGACAGTTTCCGGGACAGGGAGTTTAACTCGCCGAATCAAAGGCAAGGACTCTACCCACAGCTGGGCAGGGAGGGGAGGATCTGGCCCCTTTGANCACCTAAGAGGAGTCCAGAAAGAGAGACAGACAGTTTCCGGGACAGGGAGTTCAACTCGCCGAATCAAAGGCAAGGACTCTACCCACAGCTGGGCAGGGAGGGGAGGATCTGGCCCCTTTGAGTTCTTTAGCAAAAGCACACTGCCTCCACCACAACCATATCCAGGAGTATGGTCTCCAAGAGAGAAAGCAATAGGTGCTATTAGGAAGTGAAGTTTAGATAATGGATAGCCAAAAATTACAAACGTCACTACACAGGAGCACACACTGACTCCTAGTAAACAAACATTCTTCCCTAACTCCTGATAGAACACGTCAGAGTCTGAGCAGATGTAAGATCTCCTAGTTCTGTCCTTGTGTGTATCACCACAGGAAGATTCCCTGTGTGTGTCTTACTTAACAGTTGCTTCATACAGGTTATCTCATTAGAGACTTACAACAAAGCAGAAAAAGAAAAATACTCTTAATATCCCTATTTTAGAAAAGAGGAAAGAACTACCCAGAGAGATTAAGAAGCAAGTTTACCCATCTAATAAGAAGGAAAGTCAGGATTTGGACCAAATTCACCTAATCGTGGAGTTTATCCCCTTACCCACATACCATAGTAGTTGATAAGCTTCTCCCGAAAGCCTTCCCAGGGCTCCCAGAGAAGCAGATACCCTGCCTTACTCAGGACTCCAAAAAGAATGTAAGGTGGCTCGTTAAATAGCCCAGAGCCTCAGCAGAGCCATGTACCAGGAGCATATATCTCAGCAAGCCCTTAGCATCCCTGGTCACCCACAGGAGTGCCATGAGCTTTTTCCAGACACTTTTTTTCTAACTGACATATAACATCATGTCAGTTTCCATTGTACAGCATAATGCTTCAGTTGATATTGGTACACATTGAAAAATGATCACCATACAAAGTCTGCTTACCTCCATCACCACACACAGAGACAAACATTTTCTTCTTGTCGTGAGAAATTTTAAGATTTACCCTCTAAATCTTAAGATTTACTCTCTAAATTTTAAGATTTACCCTCTAAATCTTAAGATTTACTCTCTAAATCTTAAGATTTACTCTTTCAATGTGCAATACACTATTATTAACTATAGTCAGGAAACACTGCCCAGGATATTTCACATACTAGGCTACAAAACAAATCTCAGTAAATTTAAGAAAATAGAAATCATTATTTTTTTGAAAATAGAAATCATATCAAGTATCTTTTACAAGCACAATACTATGAGACTAGAAATCAGCTATAAGAAAAAAAACTGCATAAAGCATAAATACATGGAAGCTAACCAATATACTGCTAAACATTTAACAGGTTACTGAAGAAACCAAAAAAGAAATTAATAAATATCTGAGAACAAATGGAAATATAGCAATCCAAAAGCTATGGAATATAGCAAGACAGTTCTAAGAAGGAAGCTTGTAACAAGCCTATCTCACAAAGCAAGAATAATCTCAAATGAACAATCTAACCTTATACCTAAAGGAACTAGAAAAAGAAGAACAAACAAAGCCCAAAGTTAGTAAAAGAAAATAAATCATAAAGATCAGAGCAGAAACAGATAAAACACATGAAACTAAGAGCTATCTTTAAAAGATTAAAAAAAAAAAAAAGATAATTTAGCTAGACTCATCAGGGAAAAAAGAGAGCTCAAATCAGTAACATCAGATAAAAAAAGAAGTTATAACAAATACCATAGACATATAGAGGACTATGAGAGATTACGATAAACAATTAATTACACACCAATAAAATGGACAACTTAGAAGAAATTAATAAATGCCTAGAAATGTATAATGTTCTAAGACTGAACCAGGAAGAAATAGAAAACACAAATAAACAAATTATCAGTAATGAAACTGAATCTGTAAAAGAAAGAAAAAAAAAATTCCCAGGAAGCAAAAGTCCAGGATCAGATGGCTTCATGGGTGAATTCTACCAAACATTTAGAAAAGAGTCAACACCTATACTTCTCAAACTGTTCCAAAAAATTACAGAGGAAGGAATGCTCCCCAATTCATTCTACAAGGCCAGCATCACCCTGATACGAGAACCAAACAGATAATTCACAAATAAAGAAAATTACAGGACAACATCAATGAAAAACATAGATGTAAAAATCCTCAACAAAATCCAACCGTGCATTAAAAGGATCAAACACCATGATCAAGTGAGATTTATCCCAGGGATACAAGAATGGTTCAAAATCTAAATCAGTCAATGCAACATACCACATTAACAAATTGAAGAAAAAAATCATGTAATCATATAACAGATGCAAAAAAAGATTTTGACAAGATTCAACATCCATTTATGATTAAAACTTTCAACGAAGTAGGTACAAAAGGAACATAGCTCAACATAACACAGGCCAAATATGATAAGCCCACAGCTAATGTCACACTCAACAGTGAAAATCTGAAAGTATTTCTTGTGAGATCAGGAACAGGACAAGAATGCCTAATCTCGCCACTTTTATTCAACATTCCAATACCATTCTTAATATTCAAAGCCCTAGCCACAGCAATCAGATGAGAATCAAAGGCATCCAAATTGGAAAGGAAGTAAGACCATCACTGTTTACAGATGACATATGATACTATACAGAGAAAATGCTGAAAATATCAGCAAGAAGCTGATCAATGAAGTCAGTAAGCTCACAGGATACAAAATTAACGCACAGAAATCTGTTTCATTTCTATACACTCACACCTAACTATCAGAAAGAAGAACTGAGAAAACAATCCCATTTACAATTACAGCAAAAAGAACGGGGACTTTCCAATAGTTAAGGATCCACCTTGCAATGCATGGGACTTGGATTCAAGCCCTGCTCGGGGAACTAAGATCCCACATGCCTTGGAGCAACCAAGTCTGTGCACCGCAACTACTGAGCTCTTCCACCACAACTAAAGAGTCTGTGCGCTGTAACAAGAGATTCCGTGTGATGCAACAAAGATCCCTCATGCCACAACTGAGATGAGGCAGACAGATAAATAGACGTTAAAACGTAAACAGTTCTAACTAAGGAGGTAAAAGACCTATACTCAGAAAACTATAAGATATTGATAGAAGAAACTGAAGGCAGTACAAACCGATGGAAAGCTACCCCATGCTCATGGTTTGCAAAACGAATATTGTTAAAATGAGCATACTACTCAAGGCAATCTACAGAGTCAGTACAATCCCTATCAAAATATCAATGGCATTTTTCATGAAACTAGAGCAAATAGTTCTAAAATTTGTATGGAAACACAAAAGACCCCTCAAATAGCCAAAGTGATCTTGAGAAAGGAAAACAGAGCTGAAGTCACCACACTCCCTGATTTCAAGCTACACTACAAAGCTTCAGTCATCCAAACTGTTTAACTGCTAAGTCGTGTCCGACTCATGCAACCGCATAGACTGTAGCCTGACAGGCTCCTCTGTCCATCAGATTTCCCAGTTAAGACTACTACAGTCGATTGCCATTTCCTTCTCCAGGGGATCTTCTCGACTCAAGGATTAAAACCATGTCTCCTGCATTTGCAGGATTCTTTACCACTGAGCCACCGGAGAAGCCCAAAGGCATCCAAACAGTAAGTACTGGCAAAAACATGATAGATCAATGAATCAACAGAATGTAGAGTCCAGATATGGGCCAAATTAACTGACAATAAAGGAGACAAGAACATAAAGTGGGGAGCAGGCAGCTCTTCAGTAAATGATGTTGGGAAAACTGGACAGCTACATGCAAAAGAATCACACGGGACTACTCTCTCACACTATGCACAAAAATTAATTCAGAAAGGGCTAAAGGACTTGAAAATAAGATGTGAAAAAATAAAACTTCCAGAAGAAAACATAGGCAATATATTTTTTGACAGTAGTCTTAGTAATAGCTTTTTGGATGTGGATGTCTCTCTTCAACAAAAGGAAACAAAAACAAAAATTAGCAAATGAGACTACATCACACTAACAAACTTTTGCACAGAGAACCAAACTATTAACAAAATGAAAAAGCCACCTACTGAATGGGAGAAGAAATTTGCAAGTGATATATACAACAAAGGGTTAATATCCAAAATATAAAAAGCACTCATACAACTCAATACAAAAAAAATGCAATTTAAAACATGGGCAGACAATCTAAGCAGACATTTCCCAAGACATACAGACGGCCAACAGGCACATGAAAAGATGCTCATCATCACTAATCATCAGGGAAATGCAAATCAAAACCACAGTGTGATATCATCTCACATTTGTCAGAATGGCTATTATTTTAAAAAGACAACAAATAACAAGTGTTGGCCAAAAAAAGTGGAGGAAAAGGAACTTCATACACTGTTGGTGAAAAAGTAAATTGGTGCAGCCACTATGAAAAACAGTATGGAGATTGCTCAAAAAGTTAAAAATAGGACTACCACATGATCCAGCAATTCCACTCCTGGGGATTTATCCAAAGAAAACAAAAACACTAATTAGAAAAAAAACTATATGCACCCATATGTTCAATGCAGCCTTATTTATAATAACCAAGTATGGGACCAACCTAAGTGCTTACTGATAAGTGAGTGAATAAAGAAGATGCGAGGTGTGTGTGTGTATATATATGATATATATATAGGATTATCACCCAGCCATTAAAAATTAAATCTTGCCATTTGTGACAACATGGCTGGACCTAGAAGATATTATGCTAAGTGAAATAAGTCAAAGAGAAAGACAAATATATGATTTCACTTATATGTGGAATATATATACTAAAAATGTAACAAAACAGAAACAGTCAAAGATACAGAGGCCACACAGGTGGTTGCTGGGGTGAAGGTGAGGGGGAGAAAAGAAATAGGTAAAGGAATGAACAGGAATGAACTGGTTTCAGAGTGGATGCGATGCAGGAATGAAATGTATAGTGTGGGGTAATATAGTCAATAATTACGTAATAGCTTTGCACGATAACATACAATACTTAGACTTCAAGTGATCAGTTTGAAACAGAGAAATATCAAATCACTATGTTGTATAATAGGAACTAACATAGTATTGTAGGTCTATTATACTTCAGTCACACACACAAATGAACTCATAGGAAACAGAGATCAGATTTGTGGTTAGAGGTGCGGTTGGGGAGGTGGAGACTGGAGGGGAGAATTGGATGTAGGTGGTCATTACAAACTTCCAGTTATAATGTAAGCAAATATTAGGGATAAAATGTACCACATGATAAAATATAATTGACACTGCTGTATGTTACATAGGAGGGCTTCCAGGTGGCTCCGTGGTAAAGAACCTGCCTGCCAATGCAGGAGATGCAGGTTCAATCCCTGGGTCAGGAAGATCCCCCGGAGTAGGAAATGGCAACCCACTCCAGTATTCTTACCTGAGAAATCCCGTGGACAGATCAGCCTGGCGGGCTGTAGCCCATGGGGTCACAAAATAGTCAAACACAGCTTGGAGACTGAACAAGAACATGTCACACAGGAAGGTCCTTAAGAGAGTAAATCTTCAGTTGTCAATCACAAGAAAATTTTCTCTAGGTCTTCAATTCTGCGTCTATATAAGACGATGGATGTTTCACTAAACTTACCCTGGTAATCATTTCTCGACGTATGCAGGTCCAATCATGCTGTACACCTTAAACTTACATAGTCTGGGTGTGTGCTAAGTCGCTTCAGTCGTGTCTGACTCTTTGTGACCCTATGGATTGTAGCCCATCACGCTCTTCTGTCCATGGGATTCTCCAGGCAAGAATACTGGAGTGGGTTGCCATGCCCTCCTCCAAGGGATCTTCCTGACCCAGGGATTGAGCCCACATCTCTTAAGTCTCTTGCATTGGCAGGCAGGTTCTTTACCACTGGACCTGGGAAGCCCAAACTTATATAGTGCTGTATGTCAATTATACCTCAATTAAACTAGAGGAAAAAAAGAAAACACTATAGTTACTGTGCTGTACTTACACCCCCATGACTTGTTTTTTAACTGGAAGTTGGCTCAGTGGTAGAGAATCCACCTGCCAATGCAGGAGACACAGCTTCAATCTGTGGGTTGGGAAGATGCATCAGAAAAGGAAATGGCAACTCACTGGAGTATTCTTGCTTGCAGAGCTGCCTGCCGGGTTTGCTCAGACAAGGGACCAGGAATACCTGCTGCTTCCCAGCTGAGAAGCCAGACAAGGCAGAAACTTGGGCAGTTTTGAGAACCCCCAGACAGCTGGCACTTCCTCCCAAGCAGCGACAGGCCCCAGCGCTTCACCAGCATGAGCCCAGCCATTCAAAGAGCACACTGACGTTCTTGTCTGGGCCCCTGGAAGGTTCCATGGGCACAGGCTGTGGCTGGGTTGCAGACCTGCCTCGGAGCGCCCGCCTCTTTCTGCCTCTCTCTTCCTGGCTCCTTTCCTTGAAAATGCTGACCTGGACAAAGAAGCTCTCCCACTCAGGAAACACGTATTCTAACTCCATCAAACTCTTCAGGCCATAGGTGTGCAGAACACACACGTTTTTCCTATCACTGAATTTAATTTGTTTTCACCCCCATCCCACCAATGTGGCAGAAATGTAATCTCCACTTGGAATTTACCCTCCTCTTGAGCCTGGGATTTCATCAAAGTTCCCCTAAGCTTTGAGGGACGGGGTCCTCAGCGAGTCTGGTTGCCTGTGTGTGTGGGCGAGGTCGCACTATGTCACTTACTCTGTGCCCTGCTCAACTGCAGGCTCACCATCCAAACATGTCCTATTGCTGTTAGAACAAATTGCCACTAGCTTTGTGGCTTAAAACAATGCAAATATATTAACTCACGGTTTGGGTTGGTCGAAAATCCCATGGATGGAGGGGCCTGGTAGGCTGCTGTCCATGCAGTCGCTAAGAGTCGGACACGACTGAACGACTTCACTTTCACTTTTCCCTTTCATGCATTGGAGAAGGAAATGCCAACCCACTCCAGTGTTCTTGCCTGGAGAACCCCAGGGATGGTGGAGCCTGGTGGGCTGCCGTCTCCGGGGTCGCACAGGGTCAGACACGACTGAAGCAACTTAGCAGCAGTAGCAGAAGTCCAGCACGGGTTTCCTGGGCCTAAAATCAGGTGTCAGCCAAGCGACACTATTATTGGAGATCTTAGGGAAGAACTGTCTTCCAAACACATCAGGTTTTCGGCCCAACTCAGTCAAGGGACTGAGTTCCCCGCTGTCTTGCTGGCTGTCCACCAGGGTCACCTCTAGCTCCTGAAGGTCTCTCTCTCTGAGCCCTGCACCAGGGCTCTTTTGTACAAACAAAGAGACAGCAAATAATCCATCTCTGACTTGGGGTCCGCTGCTTCTCTCTCCTGGACTCTGCCTTCCACTTCCGCTTGACTCCATTGGGCCCACCTGGGTAATCCAGGCTGATATCTTTTAAGGTCTCTCTCTCTGAGCCCTGCACCAGGGCTCTTTTGTACAAACAAAGAGACAGCAAATAATCCATCTCTGACTTGGGGTCCGCTGCTTCTCTCTTCTGGACTCTGCCTTCCACTTCCGCTTGACTCCATTGGGCCCACCTGGGTAATCCAGGCTGATATCTTTAAGTCAGCTGGTTGGTTACCTTAATTCCACCGCCGTATTAGATTGGTGCTTGACTGACTCAGCAGGGGAAGGGAGAATGGCTCGGGAAGGGGAAGGGAGCTCTGCAATCCCACCGGCCACGCGGACCCCGTGCAGGCACCCAGGGAGGGAGGGAGTGCAGCTGCCCACTCGCCCCCTCCTCCCACAGCCTCTGCAACACGAGCCCTCCTTGCAAGGTCGTGTTCCTCCTAAGGCTGAAGCTCCACTGCCACCGGCATGGCCGTCTCAGGCAGGAGCGTGCCTCTCTCGGAACCACGCTGCACCGGGGCGCTCTGAGGGCCAAGGCGCCCCTTGTGCTGAGCCAGGCCACACAGCGCACTTCCTCTTTGGGCCCCCAGGCCTCTTTCTAGTTCACAGGGCGGTCCCCCCTCCGTCGGAACCCCCATCTCTGTACTGTCACTGCTTGCCTTCTTCCCCCTTTCCCCTACCCCAGAGATAACCTTTTCTCACACCCAGGTGAAATCCGCTCACCAAACCCACCGGGTCCCAAAGGCTTAGGCTGCATCCAGAGTCCTGTCTACCCAGGAGCGGCTTCAGGCTGTCAGAACCCGAGAGCCAGTCGCGCTTTCCTCTGTTACACTCCTCACCTGGGGCCCAGGGGCCGGAGGACGGCTGCTGAAAGTTCCAGTATGGGCTGGGGGCGCTGGCATGCAGGGAAGGAAGGAGACAGCGGTAGGGGGAAATACTGGAGTTAATATTTCAAATGTGCTTTCCTGCCGATCTCCTGACCTGGCCTGTTCCTTAAAATGCCCTCGGCCCGTGGCGCCTCCCTGGAGCCCATCCTCAGTGACTAAGCCCAGCCAGCGTCTCCCCAGGCCCAGGCTGTGCCTTCACATGCGGGCCAGGGGGGGCTGTGAGCGGCGTCGAGGCCTGCAGCTCCTTGTGAGTTTCTCTGTTCCCTCTTCAGAGGGGTCCTTTCTCTACACAGCCTCTCCTTCCCTTCAGGTCAGTGTAACCAGTTCCCAGCCTGGATCCCCAGAACACTTTAGTCACCTGCCACGGGGCCAGGCCTGGGTTAAGTCAAATCCAACCAGGATCCTCAGAGCAGACTCCCTCCGCTGGGATCACAACTCTCAGCCCCTCCCTGCCTCCGGAGCAGCCACTCCTATCTGCATCCTTGCTCCTCTTGCTCTCTCGGGGCCCCTGAGTATCTTCCTCCCAGGCTCCTGGCTCCTCAGCTCCCTCCAACGCAAGGCATAGCTGCGATGGCTGCCGGTCAGGACAGAGCAGAAGCTGGTACTCTAGACTTTGAGGATATCATTGTCAAAGTTCAAACCATATACACTCTGAGAAGGGCCTGCAGGGAGATGGAGGGTGGCGTGGACACTGGAGGAGAGCTGGGTTTCTGTGATAGCTTATGCTCCGGGACCTAGATGTGGCTTCCAGGAGGGGGCAGCAAAGGCTCAGGAACCCAGCCTGGCCTCCCCTTTCCCCCACGGCACTTCACACCCACAGAGCTCAGGGCTTCCTTTCATTGGAAGGAATGATGCTAAAGCTGAAGCTCCAGTACTTTGGCACCTCATGGGAAGAGTTGACTCATTGGAAAAGACTGTGAAGCTGGGAGGGATTGGGGGCAGGAGGAGAAGGGGACGACCGAGGATGAGATGGCTGGATGGCATCACCGACTCGAGGGACGTGAGTTTGGGTAAACTCCGGGAGTTGGTGATGGACAGGGAGGCCTGGTGTGCTGCGATTCATGGGGTCGCAAATAGTCAGACAGGACTGAGTGACTAAACTGAACAGAACTGAACTGTGGTGAACTGAAGAATGGTTTTCCAAAGATGTCCGTGTCCTAATCCCCAGAATTTACAGCTATGTTAGGTTAAGTCTCCAAGGGAAATTTAAGACTAGATGAAATTAAGGCTGCTAGTCAGCTGCCCATAAAATAATGCTATCCTTGATTATCTGGGTATGCAATCACAAGAGTCATTAAAAGTGGAAGAAGGGGCAGAAAAAGTCAGAGTGATGACATGAGAAAAACCTGACCAGCCTTTGCAAACTTTGAAGATGGACGTGGGACATGAGCCAAGGAATATGAGACAGTCTCCAGAAGCTGGGAAAGGCAAGAAAACAAACTCCTCTAGAGCCCTCCAGAAAGAATCCAGCCATAGCGACACTCTGATCTAGACCCAATGAGACCAGATCAGACTTCTCACCTCAAGAACCGTAAGATAATTATTTTTTTAATTAACCTAATTTGTGATCTTTTTACAGCAGCAAAAGGAAACTAACACACTCCTCATTATTCTGCTGTTCCTCAGTTCAGCTCAGTTCAGTGGCTCAGTCGTGTCTGACTCTTTGCTACCCTGTGGACTGCAGCATGCCAGGCCTCCCCGTTCATTGCCAACTCCCAGAATTTACTCAAACTCATCCACTGAGTCAGTGATACCATCCAACCATCTCATCCTCTGTCAGCCCCTTCTTCTCCAGCCTTCAATCTTTCCCAGCGTCAGGGTCTTTTCAAATGACTCAGCTCTTTGCATCAGGTGGCCAAAGTATTGTAGTTTCAGCTTCAACATCAGTCCTTCCAATGAACACCCAGGACTGATCTCCCTTAGGATGGACTGGTTGGATCTCCTTGCAGTCCAAGGAACTCTCAACAGTCTTCTCCAACACCACAATTCAAAAGCATCAATTCTGCGCTCAGCTTTCTTTACAGTCCAACTCTCACATCCATACATGACCACTGGAAAAACCATAGCTTTGACTAGATGGACCTTTGTTGGCAAAGTAATGTCTCTGCTTTTTAATATGCTGTCTAGGTTGGTCATAACTTTTCTTCCAAGGAGCAAGTGTCTTTTAATTTCATGGCTGCAGTCATGCAGTGGATATGCAGTCTGCTTTTCCTACCACTGGTTTATTCTTGGGAATTGAGGCAATCAGTTCCCTGAGGGAAGAATGCTTCAGAGCCTGGATCCTACATCAGCTCTACAGTCTCTAGTACATTGCTCTGTTCACACTGAACCTTAAGGAAATAGTGACCAAGTCCTGGCTTCCCACGTGGCACTAGTGGTAAAGAACTCGCCTGCCAAAGCAGGAAACGCTTAAGAGATGCAGGTTCATTCCCTCCATTGGGAAGATCCCCTGGAGGAGAGCCCTGCAATCCACTCCAGTATTCTTTCTTTTTTTTTAAGGTTAATTATTTACTTTCCATTTTATTACTAGTATGTAACAGATCCACACTTTTTCCTCACTGCCATACCCACAGGGTTTGCAGAATGTAAATCCCTCTCCCAAGTGAGTTTGGGCTTCACCATGTGCCTTGGTTTAGCTAGTGGCATACTAGCGGTTATGACAGATAACAGTGTGAAGGCAGAAATGTACCATATGAACATAAAGCATTGTACGAGGGAGTCTCAAGGCAGACTATTGAAAAGGTAAGCTGTTATTAGCTGAATTTGATAAGATTCACCAAAGCAGAGATAAGATCAGAACAATTCTGTTTACAAACAGATTTGAAATGAAATATAGAGAGCTCAGAAATATGATGGTTGCAATATTATAAAATGATACTATCGCTAAACATTTAAATTATATGGCCTTTAGGACCAAACCCAAATCCAGTATTCTTGCCTGGAAAATCCCATGTACAGAGGGGCCTGGTAGGCTATAGTCCATAGGGCCTCACAGAGTCGGACATCACTGAAGCAACTTAGCACGCAAGTGATAGCTTACAGTGAATGATGTCGGATTCATGGTCTCCGAAGAAGATTTAGCTTTTGGACCAGGGACCAGGCTTGATCACTCAAGAGCTTTTGTGTAGCAAAGTTTTGTTAAAGTATAAAAAGTGAAAGTGCACGTTGCTCAGTCGTGTCTGACTCTTTGTGACCCCATGGACTTCACAGTCCATGGAATTCTCCAGGCCAGAATACAGGAGTGGGCTGCCTTGCCCTTCTCCAGGGGATTTTCCCAACCCAAGGATCGAACCCAGGTCTCCCACATTGCAGGCGGATTCTTTCCCAGCTGAGTCACAAGGGAAGCCCAAGAATACTGGAGTGGGTAGCCTATTCCTTCTCCAGTGGATCTTCCTGACCCAGGAATCGGGGTCTCCTGCATTGCAGGCAGATTCTTTACCAACTGAGCTATTAGGGAATCCCTAAAGTATCAAAGGGGACAGAGAAAGCATCTCACATAGACATCAGAAGGGGGACAGAGAGTGTCCCCCTTGCTAGTCTTATCAAGGCCTTATATACTTTTACCAGACCCATTGGCACAACATGCATCTTAAATTAACAAGATTAGAACTAACAATAGAAAGGTCTTACCAGACCCACTCCCACAGTTTTAAGAAAACAAGATGCGTCAGAATGTTATTGTTAAGGAGAAACATATCCTCGAGCAAGATACACTGTTATATTGACTAAGACAAGACAATGTTGAAAAAAGTGTCCTTTTTTCCTCCTTGAGTGCCTTGCACCCTTCTCTCCTCCTTGGGAGCCCCAGACCCTTTCTTCTCCTCGGGGACCCCTCCCTTGGTGGTCCAGTGATTAGGAGTCCATGCTTCCAATGCAGGGAGAGCGGGTTTGATCTCTGATCAGACTAAGAGGAACTAAGAACCTGTATTCCATATGGTGTAGTCAAGGAAAAAAAAAATGCAGACCAAGTTGAAAGGGGAATGTGAGAAGTACTATTTCATTACTCACCAATTTTTTTCCTGCTTCCCAAAATGTTTTCATTGGAATCTCTAAACACTGATATAAAGGAAGAAGACTGATATTGAAAAGTCTCCTTTCAAGGGACTGCTCATCCATTCTGTCGATGTATTTGAATTTAGGAGACTATTATCTGTGACGGCTGGCATGGTGAAAATTATTAGTCCTAGCCAGCTCCAAACATGCAGGTTCCTAGTGACAGAAATTTTCTGTCTGCTGTGACATCTTCGAACTCGAAGATACACAATATTGCAAAGAGTATTAAAAATTATGAAATATGAAGTGCAGCCAAAGGAGACGAATGTAACGCATAACTCTGAAAACCAAGTCATTCTTGTTGCCGTTGTTCAGTTGCTAAGTTGTGTCTGACTCTTTGCAACACCGTGGGTTGCAACCTGCCAGGCTCCTCTGTCCATGGACTTTTCCAGGCAAGAATACTGGAGTGGGTTGCCAATGTCTCCTCCAGGGGATCTTCCTCACCCAGGGATCGAACCCTTACAACGTTTCTAATGCTTCAATTTATGTTTTATTAAGAGAGATTAATTTGCAGCAGGCGGAATTAGCAGCCTTGATCCTAAAGTTTCCTTTGGGGTGATCCACCTTTCCTCACCCCAGGGAACCTCTCAGTGACTGTTTCGTCTCTAACCTCCCATTCTTCCATCAGGTCATTTCAGCCGTTCTCTCTCCATCTTCCCTGAGTTCCAGGGATCTGACATCCACTCCTTCAGGAAGCCATCCTGCTACAGCTGCCATCCTAGGTCAGGCTGTCTGTCTCCAAGGAGGAAATCATTTTAGTTGGTCTGTTATTTCTCTCTAGCCTAGACTGGGTCAAGCCTTTTTAACTTTATAACCAAAGGGCCTACTAAGTAGTTCTTCTAAACAAAAGCATATGATTTTCCATGAGGTGAATTCTGTTATCCTTACAGAATAAAAATGTGGCTCGTCAGTTGAGGTTTTCCTTTAATAATAATATTTTTCTTTCCACTGAAACATAGGATGTATTTCTTCATTTATTTTTGCTGTGTAAGCCCACAGATAGTTGCATTAACATAGGATGTTGGTTTTAACAAAATGCTATCGAAGCACATTGGAAAGTGGTTCTGCCCATCCAACGGGGGGTGGGGAGAGGAAGGGTGTACAAAGTGCTTTAAAGAGGGGGAGAGCACTGGGTTAGATCTAATTACATGGTATGCCTTGGGATGATGCCCAAAAGGGCAACTCAAAATGAAATTTTCCTCTACTTCAGCATCAGATAAATGGAAATGGCAATTTCTGATTATATCCAGGATTTCTTCATTTCTCTTTACAGTTTAGGCCCATTTTCTCAAAGTGTATGTAGTCTACAGACACTGCATTAGAATAGACTGTATCTGTTAAAAATGTGGGTTCCTGCCCATAGCCTCCCCGTCCAAATGAATCAGAGACTTCAGGAGTGGGACTCAAGAATGTGCATTTTAAAAACTGGCAATGCGGAGAATTCCCTGGGGGTCCAGTGGTTGTTTCTCTGAGCCTCCAAGGCAGAGGGCATGGATTTGACCTCTAGTCAGGGAGCTGAGATCCTGTATGTTGCCAACTCAGCCAACTTAAATAAAAATAGAAACAGCAATGCAACTTTTACAGCCAGCTAAGCTTAAGAACCATATCCAGAGTAAAGCAGCTTCAATATATGGATCAAGCCAAAGAGCATTCCAGCATTCCATTGTGTTCTTTGCAGTCATCATTCCTCAGAACAAAAAAAAAAAAAAAATAGGGGTAAAGATAAAGAGTAACTTTACAATGGAGAAATCTAACAAATACTTCTCAGCCAGATCTCCCCTGCCCATGGAATTCTCCAGGCAAGAATACTGGAGTGGGTAGCCATTCCCTGCTCCAGGGGATCTTTCTGATCCAGGGGTTGATTCTTTACCATCTGGGCCAACTGGGAAGCCCAAATTCAACATTAACATGATAAACTGTGTCAATGGTATGTACTTGTTGATGAAATATGATGAAAACGGCACTTTACCTCTGTGGCCTTCCCCTCAAAGCCCACAGCACCTGTCTAATTAGGAGGGAAACAGCAGACAAACTTCAGCTGAGGGTTATTCTACAAAATCCTAACCAGTACTCCTCAAAGCTATTAAGGTCATCACAAACAAGACAAATTTGAGAACTATCACAGTCCCAAAGAGCCTCAGGAGACATGATGATTGAATGTGATGTGGTTTCCTAAAAGAGATCCTAGAACAGAAATAAGACATTTGGGGAAAATGAAAGAAATCTAAAGAGAATGTGGGCTTTAGGTAACAATTATATACTAACAGTAGTTCACTAATTGTGACAAAAGTACTATATTAACGTAAAATGTTAATAACAGTGGAAGCTGGGGGTTATGATATACAAAATCTCTACTATTTTCACAGCTTTCCTGCAAATCCAAACCCCTTCTAAAATTAAAACTTCATTAAAAATTGTTTTAATGGGAATAAAGACAGAGAAGATTGATCTATGCTGTTAGTCTCTGCATGTCTTCTAAAGCCTACATAGCCTATCATTCAAAACTCTATTCTGGACTCTTAGACTCCCCGGCAGTCTAGAGGTTAGGATCTGGGCTTTCACCGCCGTGTGCCAGAGTTTGACCCCTGGCTGCGGAACTAAGATTTCATAAGCCACACAGTGTGGCCAAAAAGCAAGCAAACGAAAACAACCTCTATTCCACATGGGTTAATATTACTAAGATGAGAAAGTTGTTCCAGCAATTGACATCACAGCATATAAACCAACAGTTTTAATTCTCCTGTGTTGTTTACAGGCAGGGCTCCCCTGCTGTACAATTCCAGAGGATTTTCTTCACACAAAGTGGGAGTGAAAGAACATCATTTTTGTAGAATGATAGGGGAGAAAAGAATTTCCTTTACCCTCCTAAGTCCAATAGCTAGGTCTGTGAAATAAATTGACAATTGTAGATTAATGGGAGAAAAGGTTTACAAATTTATTAACTTAGAGTTACATATACAGAGACATCACAGAAAAAAAAAAAAAACCTCCAAAAAAGAGTGATATACGAGAGGTTATATATTATCTTAATAAGGAGGGGGTGATGTGGACCACTTAAAGAAAGTAAATGATTTTTAGGAAAGACAAACGGACCCTTAGAAGATTAGATGGGAGATACAATAGTAAGTGACAAGGTTTGTCTGAGCCTAGCTCTCACTTCTAATCTGTCCTACCATCTTCCCTGGTTGGAGAAATTCCCAGAAAAGAGCTTTAGGATAATGGCATTCCTTTTGGGCTTCCCAGGTGGCACTAGTGGTAAAGAACCTGACTGCCAGTGCAGGAGACATAAGAGACTCAGGTTCGATCCCTGTTTGGGGAAGATCCCCCAGAGGAGGGTGTGGCAACCCACTCAAGTATTCTTGCCTGGAGAATCCTATGGACAGAGAAGCCTGACAGGCTACAGTCCGCAGAGTTACAGAGTCAGACATGACTGAAGTGACTTAGCCCGTGCACACATCCCTATGGGAGGATATGTCTTTAGGCAGATAAGGGGAGTTCAGAGAAAGCCACTCACTGCATTTGCTGTTTGGCAAGTGCCTACAGCTCAAAATAATCAGTTCACCAAAGTGGCACATTTTGGGGCTGCAGGTCCAGAATTTCGGAGTACAGTGTATCTTTGTAATTGTTCTAACTTCTGTCTTATTTACATACAACAGGTGAAAATTATTAACTCCTTAAAGCTTATAGTGGGTAAAATGTATAAGAAGGATGTAAGTTAAGGGGCCACAGGTCCTCCATGTTTATTTCTCAAGTGAGTATACCAAGAATAAAATAAAATCCATTCTTCAATGGATCTGCTCCTCCCACCACTAAGTTCTGTGTATGAATGAAGACTCTCATCACCTTCTCAACTGACAGAACTTTGCTTCTCTCCATCAGTAGTTATAGGCTGTGTTCTTTTCTACTCATTCCTTTTTAGATAACTCAATCTCCTCCAACTAAGAACCCACTTCTCCCCACTCAGGTCAAAATGTGAAGAGAAGAGAGAAAAGGGAGAAAAGCCCTAAGAGTGTTTTCCAAACCCCTTGTCCATGGTATACTAGAGCAAGCGTTCATTGGCTTGCTTGCAAGTATCTGTTAAACTTACAAAGTAACTTTGTAAATTGGCTGCTAAAGTATTAAGAGCTTTAAATCATCATGATTGGAGCATTTCATACTCAGAAACTGGCAAACGTTTCCAACTGGGTCTTTTATCCCCCTCTCCAACCCACCATGCCTTATTTCATACATGTATCTACAGACCTCAGAGGCCTGCTCTTCTCGGTTCCTGTAAAGATTCCTCTGACAGGTGGAAGAGGGTTTTTATTTTGGTCTTTTTGCTTCCCAGTTTTTATCCTTAAAGACCTAGCTCAATTGTCTTGGTCAAAGTGTTTCGGTTTCAAGAAACTGAGTCCCAGTCATGATAGCTCAGAAAAAGAGAAGAGTTGGGCTAATAACTGAAAAGACAGAAGAATCTCAGATAAACCAAGGCAGAAAGTACACAGTCTGATGTTCAGGTCTACGAACCCAACAGGGCCCCACCACCGGGAGGCACCCGATTGGGTGGTTTATGGTCCAATCAGCCACAGGCTGAGCAATCTCTCGGTAAATTCAGATTTACCTCTGCTCACAGGCCCAGTGTTCATACAGACTAACGCAGTGAAAGATGGCCAGCATATCTTTCTTTAAGGGTTATTGAAACTGTGCCACTCAGATTGCGACTTGAAGCCACAAACTTTTAATTGAGATCACACACCTAGTCTCAGGATTTAATGAAATTCAGGTTCTTGATGTCTCCTCACAGAATTCAGTGAATGACAAAGTGATAGGTAAGAAGGGGATTTATTTAAAGAGAAATGCGTACTGGAGAGAGAGTGTGGGCCATCTCAGAAGCTGAGAGCAGCCCCAGGGTATGGAGTTGTCAGTTTTTATAATGGTGGGTAATTTCAAAGGCTAATAGTAGGAGGAATACTCCAGCTACTCTGGGGGAAGAGGTGGGGATTTCCAAAAGTTGAGCCACTGCTCACTCTTTGACCTCTGATTGTTGGCTTTGGAATTGTGACGGCAACTGCGAGAATGTCATTTAACATGCGGATGGACTTCCCAGGTGGCGCTAGTGGCAAAGAAACTTCCTGTCAAAGCAGAAGGCTTAAGAGATACTGGTTTGATGCCTGGGTCGGGAAGATTCCCTAGAGAAGGGCACAACCACCCACTCCGGTGTTCTTGTCTGGAGAATCCCATGGACAAAGGAGCCTGGTGGGCTGCAGTTCATGGGGTCACAAAGAGCTGGACATGACTGAAGTGACTTAGCATGTACACACATGTTTATCATGAGATCCACTGATGCTCAAGGTCTAGTGGAAGTCAACTCACGTGCCATCGTGGACCCAGCTGGTTCTAACCAGTCTTTGTTGTGTCCCATGGCTATGTCATTCTTTTAAAAGTGGTGCCTTGCCCCCTTCCTGTTTCCAAATGGCTTATTTATAGTCTTTCCCTTGGAGAAGGAAATGGCAATCCACTCCAGTACTCTTGCCTGGAGAATTCCACGGACAGAGGAGCCTGGTGGGCTGCAGTCCATGGCATCTCAGAGTCAGACACGACTGAACGACTTTCACTCACTCACAGGATCTGGCTAGAAATTGTTACCCTATTTTTATTTAACTATTTGCAATGAAATTCACAAATGCATCCAAAAAACTGAGTTCTTGCTTGAGTTGACATTAGAACTTGAGTTCTACCTAAGAGGAAGGAGAGAAACTATCAAACTATAGAATCCTCCTTAATAGATTAGGGATGGTTAGAAACTGGAGCAATTTCAACAATGATATAGCCCCTCATATGTGACAAGCAACATGGTTAGACAGTCATGATAAAGAATTTATCAAGGATCAGTCTTTTTAGGAACTCATCTTTTAATAAGAAGCTCATGATCTAACTGGAAATAAAGGAAAATAACAACAGAGTTTGTAGCATGTTGTAGCTCAAGCTTTGGGGGTTTTAAAACAGCCAGACTGAGGTCAGCCTGCAAATAGTCTGTATCCTCCTGGGCTTCTTGTTGCGCCCTGATTTATCATTCTCCCTCTCTGTGTGGTCCAGAGGAGCCACCTCCTGCTTAGGCAGCAATTGGAAGCATCATTACTTTCAAAGACAGCAAGTGGAGGGAGAGAGGTGTGGTCCCTAATTTCACTGTTAAAAAGATGCATTTCTGGGTCCCTATATGGAGAATCTAAAAACATCCCAGTGAGTAATCATTACGAACAATGGCTGGATTTTTTAGTACTCTTCGTATCGCATTCCACTTCGGAGTACGATTAATAGAATTACTTAAGCTGGTTGTGAAACCTGAAACCTAGCATTGTTATTCTGGAAAAATACACTGCAATTTAAACCGCTGGATCACAGCAGGGCTTTTGAAACGAAGTGTATCCATTCCAGCGAGCAGAACTAAGACTGTCGATCTGAGAGAGCTCAACTCCACTGATCTCTCCTTCCTCACCTTGCAAGTATGCCTCCTATTTAGGAGAAACAGGAAGTTAACTCTGTGATGGGAATCCTAAGTTATGGCAGCAAATTAATTGAATTCTTGACTGAAGACTTCTCGAATGCAAAATGCTTCCTATACACATAGTATATATTCCTGGTTTCATTTTCAGTCTGCTGTAAAGGAAATTTTGAAGAGCATGGCTGTGAAAATTAGGGATTTCCAGTCAATCTTTTCAATGTCTAACACTTCAAAAATAGTGTTCTAAGGAATTTTCATTGATGAAAACAGCTAATGTGGAAATAAACTTCCACTATCTAAGCTATAGTGTTTATAATGTATTATGGCTCTCCCTCTAAGACCCTCAGAGTTCTCTTTGTGTTTGGGTTATGAACATAAGCAACCAGCTGTTCCTAATCCCAAAATAACAGAGTTCAGGGAAAACAAGAAATTAACAGGGCAAGAAGGCACCGTGAAAGCCTTGTCAGTCACTCTATTTATATATATTTTCTGTTATTAAGTCACTCACAAGAATTTATTGCATGCTACTGACACTGTTACTCGGGATGTATTGGTGCACAAAAAAAAGATGTGTTCCCTACCGACAGTCCTAAAGAAGTAATAGCTGGGAATTCCTTGTGGCATCTGTGGTGGCTCAGATGGTAAAGCGTCTGCCCACAATGCGGGAGACCCAGGTTTGATCCCTGGGTTAGGAAGATCCCCTGGAGAAGGAAATGGCAACCCACTCCAGTACTCTTGCCTGGAGAATCCCATGGACAGAGGAACCTGGTGGGCTACAGTCCAAGGGGCTGCAAAGAGTCAGACATGACTGAGCAGACTTCACTTTGTTTCTTTCTTTCCCTGGTGGTCCAATGGTTAGGACTCCACCCTTTCACCTCGGAGACCCCGAGTTCAATCCCTGGTGGGGGAATTAAGATCCAACAAACTGTGAGGTGCAGCCCACAAAACAAACCTAACAGTTACATAATGCTTATAGTTTCAGGGTTGTCCTAAGCATTTTCTTATATAAAAGTCATTTAATCAAACTTCTAAAGTAAGTACTGTTATGATCTCCAATTTAGAGATGAGGAAATTGAGGCACTAGAGTTTTAAATGGTAATCACATAATCTCACTAGTGAATATATCATTTCACACCAATCTAAGGTCTCTGATGGAAAGTTATACCAGTGACTCATTTCAAGCAGTGGATCCTGGGACCACAGATCATTTCTTGAACAGTTCTGTGGTGAAGGGAAGACCCAAAAGATGTATTATTAGGCAAGGGGCTTTATTCCTCAAAAACAGAGCAGTCACCTCAAGATAGAGGTATTGTCTCTCTAGAATATCTCTCTAGATATAGAATGTTGAAGCTCCATTCTATATCTTTTTCTGCCATTGCCTGGTGATGAAATATTGTTAAGTCTTGCTCTTCTTGTTTTGGGGAAAGCATCTCCTGCAAGATTGATGTCTGAATAAAGTTTCAGTCATTTTTTCATATATTATTGTAAAAAAAAGTTCTCTATAGGAAAATGAATTTCATAGCTTCAGAGATGCAAACTAATACACTGAATTTTATCCTGGAGGAACGGTGGATGGGTGTGTCTACACCTGGGAATCCAGTGGCATGCATTGGTTTAACCTTTTAAGTGGATCAAGAACTTTGAGCTAAGGGGAATCAGTTTTTTCCTCATTGGTGTGCTTTGGTACCTTTGTCTCATCAGCACTGAGTTCACATCAACCAGGCTTACTGGACCAGCTCAGATGCTATTAGTTTCAACAGCAGATTCTACCGCTCCAAAGAAATGTACATAGCATTAGGTAACAACTAGCATCGCTTTCCTTTGTTTTTATGATTTCAAAAGCCATTTCCTTCTCCAGGAAGTCTTCCCAACTCAGGGATCGAACATGGTTCTCCTGCATTGCAGGCAGATTCTTTACCATCTGAGCCACCAGGGAAGCCTGCTCAAAACAGAAAAAAATGGCTAATTAAATTTAGGACACAATCATTTGGAAATTTATGTATTCACTAAATGAAGGCACCGTGAAAGCCTTGTCAGTCACTCTATTTATATATATTTTCTGTTATTAAGTCACTCACAAGCATTTATTGCATGCTACTGTTTGCCAGACACTGTTACTCAGGATCTATTGGTGCACACACAAAAAAGATGTGTTCCCTGCCAACAGTCCTAAAGAAGTAATTGCGAGGGAATTCCTTGGGGCATCTGTGGTGGCTCAGATGGTAAAGCGTCTGCCCACAATGCGGGAGACCCAGGTTTGATCTCTGGGTTAGGAAGATCCCTTGGAGAAGGAAATGGCAACCCACTCCAGTACTCTTGCCTGAAAAATCGCGTGGACAGAGGAGCCTGGTGGGCTACAGTCCAAGGGGCTGCAAAGAGTCAGACATGACTGAGCAGACTTCACTTTCTTTCTTTCTTTCCCTGGTGGTCCAATGGTCAGGACTCCAGCCTGTCACCTCGGAGACCCTGATTTCAGTTCCTGGTGGGGGAATTAAGATCCGACAAACTGTGAGGTGCAGCCCCAAAAACAAACCTAACAGTTACATAATGCTTATAGTTTCAGGGTTGTCATAAGCATTTTCTTATATAAAAGTCATTTAATCAAACTTCTAAAGTAAGAACTGTTATGATCTCCAACTTAGAGATGAAGAAATTGAGGCACTAGAGTTTTAAATGGTAATCACATAATCTCACTAGTGAATATATCATTTCACACCAATCTAAGGTCTCTGATGGAAAGTTATACCAGTGACTCATTTCAAGCAGTGGATCCTGGGACCACAGATCATTTCTTGAACAGTTCTGTGGTGAAGGGCAGACCCAAAAGATGTATTATTAGGCAAGGGGCTTTACTCCTCAAAAAAAAGGAGTCAGTTCAAGATAGAGGTATTGTCTCTCTAGAAAATCTCTCTAGATCTAGAATGTTGAAGCTCCATTCTATATCTTTTTCTGCCATTGCCTGGTGATGAAATATTGCCAAGTCTTGCTCTTCTTGTTTTGGGGAAAGCATCTCCTGCAAGATTGATGTCTGAATAAAGTTTCAGTCATTTTTTCAGATAATATTGTAAAAAAAAGTTCTCTGTAGGAAAATGAATTTCATAGCTTCAGAGATGCAAACTAATACACTGAATTTTATCCTGGAGCAACAGTGGATGGGTGTGTCTACACCTGGGAACCCAGTGGCATGCACTAGTTTAACCTTTTAAGTGGATCAAGAACTTTGAGCTAAGGGGAAACAGTTTTTTCCTCATTGGTGTGCTTCGGTACCTTTGTCTCATCAGCACTGAGTTCACATCAACCAGGCTTACTGGACCAGCTCAGATGCTATTAGTTTCAACAGCAGATTCTACCGCTCCAAAGAAATGTACATAGTGTTAGGTAACAACTAGCATTGCTTTCCTTTGTTTTTATGATTTCAAAAGCCATTTCCTTCTCCAGGAAGTCTTCCCAACTCAGGGATTGAACATGGTTCTCCTGCATTGCAGGCAGATTCTTTACCATCTGAGCCACCAGGGAAGCCTGCTCAAAACAGAAAAAATGGCTAATTAAATTTAGGACACAATCATTTGGAAGTTTATGTATTCACTAAAATGATAATAAGAAACTACATAGAAATATTATCATTAAAATAATAGTATAAAGACCACATAGAAATACAATTTGTGATTTGAATTTGTTGGGAAATAATAGACTTTAAANCCTGCTCAAAACAGAAAAAATGGCTAATTAAATTTAGGACACAATCATTTGGAAGTTTATGTATTCACTAAAATGATAATAAGAAACTACATAGAAATATTATCATTAAAATAATAGTATAAAGACCACATAGAAATACAATTTGTGATTTGAATTTGTTGGGAAATAATAGACTTTAAAGCTGCAAGAATTATGTTTATAACTAAAATGAAAACCAAAACACCAAAGACTAGAAAGTCGCAGAAAATGAAAAGAGGTCAAGACTGTATCAGAGTGAAGAAATTAGGACACTTCCTATATCTTTCTAATTGCCATTTCCTTCTCCAGGAAGTCTTCCCAACTCAGGGATCGAACATGGTTCTCCTGCATTGCAGGCAGATTCTTTACCATCTGAGCCACCAGGGAAGCCTGCTCAAAACAGAAAAAAATGGCTAATTAAATTTAGGACACAATCATTTGGAAATTTATGTATTCACTAAAATGATAATAAGAAACTACATAGAAATGTTATCATTAAAATAATAGTATAAAGACTACATAGAAATACAATTTGTGACTTGAATTTGTTGGGAAATAATAGACTTTAAAGCTGCAAGAATTATGTTTATAACTAAATGAAAACCAAGGCACCAAAGACTAGAAAGTCACAGAAAATGAAAAGAGGTCAAGACTGTATCAGAGTGAAGAAATTAGGACACTTCCTATATCTTTCTAATTNAATACAATTTGTGATTTGAATTTGTTGGGAAATAATAGACTTTAAAGCTGCAAGAATTATGTTTATAACTAAAATGAAAACCAAAACACCAAAGACTAGAAAGTCGCAGAAAATGAAAAGAGGTCAAGACTGTATCAGAGTGAAGAAATTAGGACACTTCCTATATCTTTCTAATTTTCTGTAATGGGTTTTGTCTTTTTAAATTGAAAGGAAGAAAATGAAATGTTTTGCGTGCTATTTCAAGATGTCAACGGCCTTGGTTTACTGCTAACTGCTCTTGTCAAAGTTCAGAAATGGGAGTCGTACCATGGCTAGAGGTATAAATCCACAGAGTTACTATGCCCTCCTCCATCAAGATAGAAATCCTCAAAAAAGAAAGCAAAATCTATATGCATAACGCCAGAGCACAGAAAAAAATCACATCATGACTTTACTCAAGACATTCACAACCATTTCTTGGTCAGGAATGGAATAATGCATATTGGTCTCCAACCTTAAATACATGTATGCTCTCTTGTTAAAAAGAAGATCTTGGAAATTCCCTGGTGGTCCAGTGGTTAGGACTCCTTGCTCCCATGACAGGGGGCCTGAGTAAGATCCCTGGTCAGGAAAATAAGGTCCTACAAGGCTTGTAGTGCATCCAAGAGAAGATAAAAGATCTTATTTACATGTCTCTGTCCTCCCAGGCAGATCCTCTTTGCCAAGCCTGTGATTCAGGGCTATCTATACTAGAGTGTAGATTCCAGCTCTAACCCACTGACGCGTTCCCCTCTAATACCTCACCTGCCTGGAATGACTCTGAAGGAACCAGCAATTCTGAGTCTATGTCACACGTATATTTGTTCACTTGATAGAGATAGTTAATGCTATTACAGTAGTTCTCAAATTGTGGTCCCCGCCCAACCAACAGCACCAGCATCACCTGGAAATCTTCAGTTCAGTTCAGTCACTCAGCCATCTCCGACTCTTTGTGACCCCATGAACCACAGCATGCCAGGCCTCCCTGTCCATCACCAACTCCCGGAGTTTACCCAAACCCATGTCCATTGAGTCAGTGATGCCATACAACATCTCATCCTCTGTCGTCCCCATCTCCTCCCACCTTCAATCTTTCCCAGCATCAGGGTCTTTTCAAATGAGTCAGTTCTTCACGTCAGCTGGCCGAAGTATTGTACTTTCAGCTTCAACATCAATCCTTTCAATGAATATTCAGGACTGATTTCCTTTAAGATGGACTGGTTGGATCTGCTTGCAGTCCAAGGGACTCTCAAGAGTCTTCTCCAACATCACAGTTCAAAAGCATCTTCTTAGAAATGCACATTTTCCAGGCCCTACCCCAGATCCCAACCCACTCCAGTAATCTTGCCTGAAAAATCCCCTGGACAGAGGAGCCTGGTGGGGCTATAGTCCACTGGGTCACAAAGAGTCCAACATGACGGAAGGGACTAAACACAGGTCAGCAACCCAGATGTACTGAATCAGAACCGCTGGGTGAAGCCCAGTAATCTGTTCAAACAAAACCTCCAGGTGATTCTGACATTCATGTTTATGACTAAGAACCACTTCCCTGTTTCATAAGCCTAATCATAATGTATTTCTGCTTAGCAGCAGCAACAATACATTACTCAATTTTCAAATTTGCCACTGTAATCACAGATTGCCTTATCTTATTTTTGAAATAATTAAAGAGATATAGAAGAATTCAAAAAAATAATACAGAGATGTTTTTATGCCATCCATCTAGCTTACCTTGGTGCTAACATCTCACAGAATGATGGGACATAAATCAAAACAGGGAAATTAACTTTGGTACATGACTCTTAAGTACATCTTCTACTTGGATTTCACCAGGTTCTCCACCAGTGGTCCTTTACTGTTCCAGGATCCAGTCCTGGATTCCAAGTTGCACTTAATTTTCATGTCTGCCTGGCCCCTTTGTATCTCTTCCCTGGTCTTTCCTCTCTTTTCATAGCCTTGACATTTTTTGACAGAGTACTCCTGAATTTGAGTCTGTCTGATATTTTTGATAAGATTGGAAGTTATGCATTTTGGGGAAGTAAAACACAGTGATGATGTACCTTCTCAATGCATTATATCAGCTGGTATAGTATATTGATAACATACCTTATTGCAGGTGATCCACTTGGTTAAGGCAGTGTCAGCAAGGTCTCTCTGCCATAAAATTACTATTTTCCCCATCATCATTAATCAGTATTTGGAGGAGGACATTTCGAGACCTGGTAGCTCAGTGAGTAAAGAATCTGCCTCCAGTGCAGCAGATCTGGGGTTCAGTTCCTGGGTTGGGAAGATCCCCTGGAGAAGGAGATGGCAACTCAGTCCAGTATTCTCGCCTGGAAAATCCCATGGACAGAGAAGCCTTGTGGGCCAAGTCCACGGGGTTGCAAGAATTAGACATGACCTAGCGACTAAACCACCACTTCAAGACCACACAAACATCCAGTTTCTCTTTAAGCTTCCATATGCTGACCGTAGCATTCACTGGACAATTACATGTTAAATATATATATGTATCCCTAATCCCCATCACCACAGCTTAGGTAGCTCTGGCTGAGATCGGCTGTGCAGGTCACACAGACCTGGTCTGTGACATCAACATTTGAGGCACAGTTGCTTGGGACAGAGAGAGATGACCCGAGGAAACAGAGGGCCACAAGGCACAGCCTCCATGCCAGTCCCACGGCTACATCTGATTCCCTACAGAACATTCTTGAAGGGAACGATTTTCAGCAGATATTTTCAGAGACGTGCACTAGACGCTGTGCTGCACTGGAGGTTGGATGATAAAATGGAGTCCTGAAGGGAGAAGAGAGGCACACTCATTTCTGCATGAAGCACAAAAGAAAGGGTGACAATGGACAAGAAACCACAAGGATCCTTCTAGCAGGAGAATCGTGCTCTTTCTAAGGGCAGGGGTGAACACAGCCCTTGGGAAAGTCACCTTCAGTGATGTTACCAGAACCAAAGAAAGGAGCAGTCTTTTCCAGAGGAGGGGGATGATTTCAGCTTCCCGGGTGGCTCAGACAGTAAAGATTCTGCCTGCAATGCAGGACACCCAGGTTCGATCCCTGGGTTGGGAAGATCTCCTAAGAAAGTCTACCCATTCCAGAATTCTTGCCTGGAGAATTCCACCGACAGAGAAATCTGGTGGGCTATAGCCCATAGGGTCGCAAAGAGTCAGACACAACTGAGCAATTCTCAGTGAGAAGCCAAGGGGGGGCAAAGAAGCTTAAAAATCAGTGTAAATAGTGTGACATTATTCCATTTGTACCCAAAGACTATGGTGGTAGCAGAGAAGAAGGGTCTGGGTATATGACTATGTAATCATATGTTCAGTTCATCACATAACCCAAACTCTATTTTGAGAAAAGGTGATTATATTATCAGCTCTTCCTGCCAATGCAGAGATATCAGAGACTGGAGTTCCATCCCTCGGTTGTGGGAAGATCCCCTGGAGTAGGAAACGGCAACCTGCTCCAGTATTCTTGCCTGGAATATCCAATGGACCCAGGAGCTTTCTGGGCTATAGTCTATGGAGTCACAAAGAGTCAGACATGACTGAGCATACAAATTATATCATGGGCCAGATTGGTCTTCTCAGTTATAGAGAATTACCACAACACGGTCTAGAGGTTGGGTGAATTTTACCTTACTGTTGACTTGGAGATATGCTATAAGTTCTGTTCCCATCCCCTCCACATCCCAAGGGGCTTTCAAAATGAACTTTTTGGTTTTTATTTCTCTCTTCTCACCACTGGCAGCTATTGTACTGCTACCCACTTTCTAGTTCTTCAGTCTAGATCAGTTCTGTAGCACCGCTAAAGTTTATTGCTTCTTAACCTTTCCTAATGCTTTTCTCTTCAAATGACTCTAGAATGATCTCAGGAGTTGAGACCACATTATCCAACAAGGCCATGAGGGAATATCCAGTAATCAATTAGATATTTTAGGATCTAGTAGGAATTGATCTTACAAGATAAAGAAATTAGAAAAAAGGTGCAAAACATTTAAATACATTAAGAACCAAAGAAATACACAATTAAGTAAAGTACTCTCTTGGGTCTGTGTTGCAGTCTTTTATTAGTAGATGGAAGAAAAAAACAGTGATTAGGCAAACTCAGGTGTGATGGTTCACTTCCTGTGTCAGCTTGACTGCATCAGGGATGCCCAGAAAATTGGCTAAGTATTGTTTCTGGGTATGTCTTAGAGGGTGTTTCCAGGTTACTGAAACATTTGAATCAGTAAAATATATTGCCCTGCTCCTTGTGGGTGGGCACTTTCCAAACCGTTAGGCCCCGAATAGACAAAAGATGGTAGAAAGGAGCATTCACTCCTTTTTGGCCTGAGTGCTTGAGCTCAGACATCGATCTTCTCTGCCTTAGACTGACTTGCACCGTTGGTACTACTGGTACTCAGGCCGTGGGATGTGAAGTGAGCTATAGCACCAATTTTTCTGGTCCTCCAACTTGCCTATGGCAAATCATGAGACCCACCCTCTGTAATCATATGAGCCAGTTCCTCATAATATAATATACATATATATGTATACACACTATATTACAGATATAGATATGCCCTTCAAGTCTATTAGTAGAATTACAAGAATTTAAGTATCTTGAAACACTTATTTGTCTGGCAATTGAACTGTTTTAAAAGATAATCAAATATGTAAGTTTAAATTGCTAACAGGAGTTCATGCTTGTAAATGAAACCAAAGGTCAAACCCCCACATCAATTTTTCTGGCTTCTGTAATAAATGACCACAAATTACATGGCTTAAAAGAACAGAAATTTATTGTTTCCCACGTCTGGAGTCTAGAGGCCCACAATACAGGTATCAGCAGGATCACATTCCTTCCGAAGTTTCTAGGGAAAGCCTTCCTGCCTCTCTCAGCTTCTGGTGGCTCCAGCTGTCCCCTGGCTTGTGGCAGTGTCCCTCCATCCTCTGCNAACAGAAATTTATTGTTTCCCACGTCTGGAGTCTAGAGGCCCACAATACAGGTATCAGCAGGATCACATTCCTTCCGAAGTTTCTAGGGAAAGCCTTCCTGCCTCTCTCAGCTTCTGGTGGCTCCAGCTGTCCCCTGGCTTGTGGCAGTGTCCCTCCATCCTCTGCATCTGTCCTCATGCGAACGCCTTCTCTGTGTCATTCTGTCTCTAATAAGGACAGTCATATCTAGGACCTGCCCTAACTCAATATGGGCTTCCCAGGTGGCACAGTGGTAAAGAGTTCATTTGCCAATGCAGGAGATGCAGGAGATGTGGGTTTGATCCCTAGGTGAGGAAGATCCCCTGGAGGAGGAAATGGCAACCCCCTCCAGATTCTCCATGCCGGGAAAATCCCATGGACAGGGGAGCCTGGTGGGCTACGGTCTATGGGGTTGCAAACGGTCAGACACGATTGAGCACAAATATATTATGACCTCATCTTGATCCTTACCTAAATTTCAACTGCAAACATCCTGTTGCCCCAAAAACGTCACATTCTGAGATGCCTAGTGGACATGCATTTGGAGGGGATGACAGGGGAGCCTGGTGGGCTACGGTCTATGGGGTTGCAAACGGTCAGACACGATTGAACACAAATATATTATGACCTCATCTTGATCCTTACCTAAATTTCAACTGCAAACATCCTGTTGCCCCAAAAACGTCACATTCTGAGATGCCTAGTGGACATGCATTTGGAGGGGACAGTTTTATCCAGTACACCTTTTAAGAGTGATTATTAAAATTTGCTAGACTGATAAGTAGAATAGTAAGATTTGTAATCTGCAGATCATTAAGAACAAGGGCTTTGGCAATATTTCTTTAACAAACTGATTGTTAATTTGAAAACCAATTTCACCCTTGAATAATCTGTTCTGTACTCAGTCCTCTCCCAAGGTCACCCAGCAATTCGCAGTCACACAAAAGAATTCTTTTATTAAAAAGGCTCTGGCAACGTGGCTTTCCTCATTCTCCTTCTGCTCTAATATTTCTCTTTGAAGATAGCAGCATTTCTGCCTGTCATTCCCTTAAACTGACTAAGAAGTCCAGGGCCAACTGAACACCTGTCATGATAATGCAGTTTAAGCATAGGAAAGTGAAAGCGAAAGTCGCTCAGCAGCCTCCCTTTGGAGCCTTGGAATTCTCCAGGCCAGAATACTGGAGTGGGTAGCCTTTCCCTTCTCCAGGGATCTTCCCAACCCAGGGATCGAACCCAAGTCTCCCGCATCGCGGGCAGATTCTTTACCAGCTG
>SJYX01019008.1:0-133326 GCA_006410675.1 Oreotragus oreotragus | reverse complement strand
GACTGAGCAACTGAACTGAACTGATACTGTGTAGAATTGCTCTCGTTTCCCTTTCTAGTAAGGTTATGCTCATAATCCTTCAAGCTAGGCTTCAGTAGTACGTGAACCAAGAAATTCCAAATGTACAAGCTGGATTTAGAAAAGGCAGAGGAACCAGAGATCAAACTGCCAGCATTTGTTGGATAATAGAAAAAGGAATTCCAGCAAAACACGTGCTTCCGCTTCATTAACTGTACTAAAGCCTTTGCCTGTGTGGGTCACAATAAACTGGAGAATTCTTAAAGAGATGGGAATACCAGACCACCTCACTTGTCTCCTGACAAACTTGTATGTAGGTCAAGAAGTAACAATAGAACCATGGAACAATTGACTGGTTCAGCATTGGAAAATGAGAACGACAAGACTATATTGTCACCCTGTTTATCTAACTTCTATGCAGAGTACATCATGTGAAATGCTCAGCTGGATGGAATCACAAGCTGGACTGAAGATTTCTGGGAGATGGAAGAAATGAAGAGGAACTAAGGAGCGTCTTGATGAAGGTGAATGAGGAGAGTTAAAAAGATGGCTTAAAACTCAGCATTCAAAATCTACGATCATGACATCTGATCCCATCACTTCATGGCAAATAGAAGGGGAAAAAGTGAAAACTATGACAGGTTTTATTTTCTTGGGCTCCAAAATCATGCTGATGACAACTGCAGCCATGATATTAAAAGACGCTTGCTCCTTGAAAGGAAAGCTATGAGAAACCTAGAGAGTATATTAAAAAGCAATGACACCACTTTGCCAGCAAAGGATGATATAGTCAAAGCTATGGTTTTTCTAGTAGTCATGTCTGAGTGTAAGAGTTGGACCAATTGGATGAAAAGAAGGCTGAGCGCCAAAGAATTAATGCTTTTGAGTTGTGGTGCTGAAGAAGACTCTTGAGAGTTGCTAGGACTGCAAGGAGATCAAACCAATCAATTATAAAGGAAATCAACCCTGAATATTCGTTGGAAGGGCTGATGCTGCAACTGAAGCTCCAATACTTTGTCCACCGGATGCTGGGAAAGTTCGAGGGCAGGAGGAGAAGGGGCAACAGAGGATGAGATAGATAGCATCGTTGACTCAACGGACATGAATTAGCAAATTCTGGGAGACAGTGAAGGACAGGGAAACCTGGCATCCTGAAGTCCTTGGGGTGGAAAAGACTTGGACACGACTTAGGTACCTGACAATAATAGCAAATACTGTGTATAATTCAGCAAATTTACTACTCTTAGTAAAATTATTTCTGGCCTCTGGAAATTTCCTATTCCAGAAATCCAAGGACACTCTTTTGTCTTGCTGTTTTTGCCATAAGTTCCAGTTAGCATATAGTTCGTTGATAGACACATGTAATTTTATGTCCCCTGGTTGTAGTTTTTTGGGTAACTGATCTCTTTTTAAAGATAGATGACTGACATAAGCTATAGAATAATTCAGTTAAACTTTTTAGCAATAAAACATAACAGGAAGAAACTATTTGAGAACTGACTTGGTCAACATAGATCTCAAGTAACAAAACTAGAATTTAATGTTCAGTGAGACACAAAAATTTGTATGTGTGTACCTGAGAACATTAACTCTGCAGCCAGGGGAGGCTTTTCCCCATCAAATAAAAAGTGAGGTTTGTCAGGGAACCTGGAAAAACCAAGCAGCCACCTTCGATTTCCCATAGCCCCAACTCTTTGATTTACAGCTGTTTTTACCCATTTTAAATTCCTTGATTTATGAGTACTGTTGCCATATCCTAAGGCTATCAGGATAGCAAAAGCCTGACAATGGGGATTCATTTTTTGTAGAAGAGAATGAACTTTATGTGTTGTACCATAATCTTCATAGATTATTATGAATAGTTATTTACCAAGGTAAGAAAAGATTTTAAAATCTGGTATAAACCACTTAAAGGCAAAGAAATTCATATGGTCTGTTATTAAAAGCCACATTCTAATAAAACATTGCTTTCTTAACCAAGGAAAAATCAAATTCCAGTCTGGCATACAATAAAACCTAACGTTTATTATTTGACAGTACTTACCATGTACTTTTAATATAACAAATAACTTAATTAGTTTCATATTTTTCTTTGGGATACCTCTGGTGCCCTCTGAAACACCCCAAAGTCTGCTAGAGGTCAAAAGAACTTAAATAGAATTTTATTTTTGGAGATTCTGTCAAAAATAGCAAAGGGTTTGGAACACTCAGATAAGATCATGGATCACCATGAAAAAATAGTTATTCACTCAGCCAAAGTAACAATAAAAAATTGTACAGAAAGTAAAGATTATATCAAAAGCATATACAGAATGGATCACTTAAGAGGTAAAGACACTTAAAATCTGTTATCCAAGACAGTTCAACATTCCAGGAGAACTTTTACCGTACATAAAATCCTTTTATCAGGATGCATTGTCCACAGAACTTTCTTACTACTTCCTATATCCATAACTTTATTTTCCCACTCTGAAACAGACATGTGTAAGTCAAACCTACTTCATTTTCTCTTATCAAAATGCAGTTCCATTTGTCATACCTGCTTCACTAAAAACAAACATCCTACTTTCCTTAAGCAACATGAACTCTCCTGTATATTATAATTCTGTAAATTGGTGAACACAAATAGCAGTGATAATTTCTAAAAATATTTGCTTTCTTATAAGCAAATATAAGCAAAGAATAGCTCAGGCTGGTATCAAACATTTGTTACTAGTGCTGAACCTTTGTTGCTCTATAGGAGAAACCTGTTGTTCAGAAATTAATGTTTCATTGTCTTATTTTATCTGGGAGTGACCTAGCCATTTAATAAACTTCTATCACTTAATTTAACACAACCTGACCAACTCACGTTACCAAAATCTGGAAAAACTCTTTTAGGTGGACTTTCTTAAAGCATAATTATTCTGAATAGAATTTATCTAAAAGCTCTTCAGTTGAACTTTCAGACATGAATTTGAGCAAACTCTGGGAGATTATGAAGGATAGAAAAGCTTGGCATGCTGCAGTCCATAGGATGTTGCAAAGAATCGGACACAACTTTGTGACTGAAAAAAATAAATAAATAAAAAAGCTCCCATCTCATTTACTTTTTTTTTTCCTTAAAGTTTATTCCCATTGAGTTACTTTGTAATGTGGACTCAATATCTGGCCCAAATGTGGAATATGCAGTCTCCAGAAATCAGTGATCCATATACATTTTTAGGCCTACCTTTTTGTCTGGGGAGTTTTAAATTCCATTATCTTTTGTCTAGCATCAGGTAAAATCTCTCTGTGTCCCTTAGTCCATTGTATTCCCCCAAACTTTAAAGTCTCAGCAGGTCCCTGAATTTGAAGGGATTAATCTCCCATACCAAACATCAGAGTCTTAGTCTACCCTGCTCTGACTATTGGCAGATGAACTTTCTTTTTTTAACTTGCCTTCAGTATTAAGCTTTTCAGTATTAAGCAACCTTTACAACAGCTTTTTCTGCTGTGAACTGGAAAGTGGAGACTTGGTCAGTTAAAATGTAATTTTGCATTGTAACATGAAGACAGTCATTTTGGAAATCACATAAGTCTTTTTCCAATTTTAATGAGTCTTCAACCAATTTTGTCTTCATGTACCTTAAGGTAGGCAGCAATGAAGATCCATTGCTCCAACCCAGAGAGGTACATTCTTGTCATTTCTCAACTGGCACAAGCCAGATACATTCAATAAATGGCTCATCCTGCTTTAATTTGGGGTCCCATTTCTTACACAATCCAATGGATATGTCTTATTCAATAGGTAATGAGTAGTAAGACAGATATTCCCTTCTGGGAATAAAAACTTGATTGGTCTTATCCTCTTTCTGTTTAAGGAGTGGCATTTTGTTTTACAAATGCTGCCCATAGTGCTAATTTGTGTTTTGTTGAAAATTTTACTCCTGTTTCTGGTTGAAAGGATTTGTTAATAAAAGAAACCACTTGTTACACATAAACAATTTAAAAATTTTTAATGAAAAATTATTTGACTTATGTCCACCTCATAGGTGAGACTTCAACTTTCGGGAGCTTTGCTTATAATCCCAGGCCACAGAATGGTATCATCATCAGTTTGTGCACAAAAATGTGCCTCTGATTTTACTTCATCCTTTTTTACAGTGCTGTTTTGTTTTACCTTGTGAGTCATAGGATTTCTTTAGACTCCTGCGACTGTGACTGTAACTAAGAAGGTGAAGCAAACAATTGTAGTTTGTTTCAGACCTCCAGGGGCTCAAAAATTCCAAGCCCGCTCCCTTTCTTATCTAAAGTATTGCTGTCCTTGGAAGCAATCATGGAATCCAGCAGGGTACAGGCAGGGCAAAAGCAGGTCAGAGGCCTGTTCTCTTTCTTCTGAAGCCCGAACAAGGCTTCCTCCATTTTAATTTCCCTAACACCAGGGGACTGCTATGTAGATGAACACCTCACATTTGGAAACTCTCCTAATTGGATAACTCCATCAGCTGTTGTGAATAGACTGTCTTCCATGAATACTATAATACATTTTTTGAAGTAGCCCATGAATTTCTATGTATTGTAACCAGTGATTTAGAAACTACTTCTATGTATCAGTTAGGAATCCCTTTTTCCATATGTCTAACATGTGTTGGCTGTTTATGGAATGGGACCACCCTTACATTTCCCACATAAGAACTCAGATACTGTGTCCTCTAAAGTTCCCAGTTCATTCTATTCCCAACATTAAATCCCTTTAGAACCCTTAAGTCAGATTTTACCAGGAACCAAAGAGTTTCTTTCTTTCTTTTTTTTTTTTTTCTTTTTAGAAACTCTGTGGTTCTAAAGAGTTTCTAGATACCCTGGTAGCTCAGCTGGTAAAGAATCTGCCTACAATGCAGGAAACCCCAGTTCTATTATTGTGTTGGAAAGATCCCCTGGAAAAGGGAGTGGCTACCCACGCCAGTACTCTTGACCTTCTCTGGTGGCTCAGCTGGCAAAGAATCCACCTGCAGTACAGGAGAGCTGGGTTAGATGCCTGGGTTGAGAAGATCCCCTGGAGAAAGGAAGGGCTACCCACTTCAATATTCTGGCCTGGAGAATTCTAAGGACTCTATGGGGTTGCAAAGTCAGACATGACTGAGCAACTTTCGCTTCACTTGAAAAGTTTCTATGTTTCATAGATAAATGTTTTAGTATATTGATAGAACATTCTATTTTTACTAATATTGCTGGCAATGATTTAATGGCTATAGGACTTGATGTATGAAAACATGTTTCTCATTCATGATGGGACTTTTTCAGTAAATCCCCTACTGCTCAAAAATAGTTTCCTACATTATATAAACCATTACATGTTTCTTTGATCACTTTATTTCAATTGATTATCTGGAACTATTATTTGACTTATATAATGAAGAGTGGAGAAGCTACAGTCAGCAAAAAACAAGACTCAAAGCTGACTGTGGCTCAGATCATGAATTCCTTATTGCCAAATTCAGACTTAAATTGAAGAAAGTAGGGATTAGAAAAATGGCAGCCATTATTTTATCAAATTACTTTTCATCTACAAGACTGCTTTCCTTGCTGCCGCTATTGTAAATTAGGTGGTAATGTTTGAGAGAGAGTTGTTACTTAGTTTCTAATCTCTACTGCTATCAGTGACAAAATAACTTGGTCTTTTAAATAAATCTCAGACCCCTCTGAGTACTTTGTGGTTTGGGCTCCTGTTCTTATTTGGTGCTAATACGTTCTCATGATTAAAAAAAAAATTAAAGGAATATTTTATTTCATTAGTATTATGGGGCTGTGAGTTAGCTAAGAAATGTTATTAACTTGAACAATGGTTAATTTAACATATAGTACTTAAATTTCTTGATATTCCAACTTTCAACTGCAGTTTCTTCATTGAGCTAAAATTGTAACCTCTGACATAGACTTCTGTATGTTTCAGTATTTTTCATAAATATTATTCAGCTATGGATGGGGTTGTGGTTTGGCAGAAAAAAAAATCCTAATATATGTTTAGGGTCTATGATATGTTATTTGTTTTATCTTTCCGGTGCCTACAGTTCAGTACCTTGTAGATATCTGGTAAACTATAGGTATGATTACATGAATTTTATAGACAAACTTCCACCAAATCATACAACTTCAAAACAAAGAATCAAGACTGGTCAGAATCTAAAGCTGTGTTCTTATCCTACCCCATATTATTCACACACTGTTCTTTTTTTTTTTTTTAAATTGGGAACTATGGGAAAGACAGGGATAATTATACTTATTTAGTATGAAGAGAAGAGGATTGAACATGTCTTCAAGAAGGTGTACTGTTTAGGAGGCAAGATGATGCCTAGAAACAGTCCTGAAGCTGTTGTTTTGGAACTCAAATCCTTGATTTAGGCTCTAAATAGCCATATGGGTGAACAAATCATTTAACTGGAAAGAGATCCCATTTTCCTTCTGGCAAATAAAGGAATTGGTTTTGGTATTTTAAGTTCTCTTCCATGCCTTACTTACTTTGATTCTGTGATGTTGATAGATTATTATTGCCTTAACTATCTTGATTTTTAAATGAAGAGAGAAAATGCCTTACAATGAGTTTATGAAGGCACAAAGGGGATTCTTGTGTATTTAAAAAAAGGTTATAATCAGCGGCCATGGAAATACCATCTTTAGGATTTTTAAAAATTTGAAGGACCTACTTTATTGGAGTGTCTTGGGAGTGAAAAAAAATCACACATCAACAATTATGTTTCTGAGTCCTTTCTGTGTGCAAAGCACTATGGTATAAGATATAACGACCTTCAGGAAAACTTTGATCTAGTAAGGGAGATACATGTGTAAACATTAACAGAATATAGTATTTGTACAACACTCAACAATAGGATCTAATCATACTGTAGTTGTCAAAGGAATGATTTAGAAACCAAACAACAATTCAGAATAGCTCTCTCTTTACTTATTTGCTTAAACCACATGAAAGGCATTACATAACCTAAAGCAATACTTTAAATATTTCCTTTGTCACCCATCCATTTTCGTCACACAGTCTCAGCTCTATGCCTCTTTCTCTCCAAGTTTTGCCAAATCACACCCCTGCACACCTTATGTCTTTTCTCTTCTTTTTCCTCATTCTCTCTTATGTACTGATTTTCAAAGACAAGATCCAGAGGAACCAATCTGGCAGGAGAAAATCAGTCTCTGAAAGTAGAGAAGGAAAAGAAACCAAGCCAGCAAACATGGAATCCTCCTACAGGCGTCTTTAAGTTACACCTTGATTTTTCTGGCTTGCTTCCCTCCCCTTCCCTTCTCTTCCCTTTCTCTGGTATATAACTTCTTCCTGTGGGGAATACTGTCAGGGAGTTTGTGGGGCTTACCAGGTGGCCACAGTGATAGATGGGCTCCAGCACGGGCCATCAAACCCCCTTGTTCCCCTGACAAAACGAGNTTGGCTTAAAGCTCACCATTCAGAAAACGAAGATCATAGCATCCAGTCCCATCACTTCATGGCAGATAGATGGGGAAACAGTGGAAACGGTGGTAGACTTGACTTTATATATATATTTTTTGGTCTCCAGAATCACTGCAGATGGTGATTTCAGCCATGAAATTAAAAGATGCTTACTCCTTGGAAGAAAAGTTATGACCAGCCTAGACAGCATATTAAAAAGCATAGACATTGCTTTGCCAACAAAGATCCGTCTAGTCAAGGCTTTGGTTTTTCCAGTAGTCATGTATGGATGTGAGAGTTGGACTATAAAGAAAGCTGAGCACCGAAGAATTGATGCTTTTTGAACTGTGATGTTGGAGAAGAAGAAGAAGACTCTTGAGAGTCCCTTGGACTGCATGGAGATCCAACCAGTCCATCCTAAAGGAGATCAGTCCTGGGTGTTCATTGGAAGGACTGATGTTGAAGCTGAAACTCCAGTACTTTGGCCACCTGATGTGAAGAACTGTCTCATTGGAAAAGACCCTGATGCTGGGAAGGATTGAAGGCAGGAGGAGAAGGGGACAACAGAGGATGAGATGGTTGGATGGCATCACCGACTCAATGAACATGAGTTTGAGTAAACTCTGGGAGTTGATGATGGTCAGGGAGGCCTGGTGTGCTGCAGTCCATGGGGTGGCAAAGAATCGGACATGACTGAGCTACTGAACTGAACTGAATGAAGAAGACCCCTCACATTGTTTTGGTTATACCTGTATTTTTCAGCCAAAATAATCATAAGTCCAACTGTTAGAAATATTAAAATTGAAGAAGAGTAGTTCATGTTTCAGAATTCCAGGAGAGCAGGCCTCTGATCTGCTTGTGACCTGCGTGTATATGGCCCAGAATTAGTACCTGCCTGCAACCACATCAAGCCAGGCAATACTTTAGACAGCAAAGGTGGTGGGTCTTGAAATTCTTGAGCCCCTGGAAGCCTGGTGAAACCCTGGGAGTCTCAGGAAATCTTGTGACTCACAAGGTGAACCAAACAATTGTAAAAAGGTCACAGTACAACCAAAGCTGTATTTTTGTGTGCAAACATGATTATATGATTTTGCCACCTGGGATTATAAGCGGGACATGGCAATTTGAATTCTAATTTGTGGGGTGTTGGCATTGTCCATGACCCTTTCCCAATGGGACTCCTAACTGCTGTTAATGAGGAACTTCCCAGTGCTGTTAAGTCTGGATATAAGTCAGCCCAATTTGATGAGGTCTACACTGTTACTTCTCTCTATTGGTTCTATTTCTTTTCTTTTAATGAGTGTATATTGAACTTAAGTCAAGTACTCTTCTGTAAAAAACTGAAATTGTTTATCTGTGTAACAGGTAGTTTCTTTTGTTAATGAATCCTTCGAACATAAATAAAAGTAAACTTTCAGAAAACCCTTGCCCTACTGTTAAAGGTAGCAAGCAAATTCATGTGTCAAAGTCAGGGCCTTACAATCATCTAGACTCCTGAGTAATAACACTGAAGTCATACCTAGACATAAATACAACAGTCAGGTATGCTAAATATATGAGAAACAGTGTTATTTGAATTGACTGATGAACCCACCTGAGGCAAAATCTGGCCAATCCATAGATAGTTAATCACAGGTTATTTATGTGCCACTTAAAAACTCATCATATAATAAGAAGTAATGAATGTGGATCTTGGAACCAGGACCTGCCGGAGTCCAGCCCCGGTGGATCCAGGGAATTCGAAGCGGGGACGGCGTTGTCAAGGAAAGACATTTATTTATTAATATAAGATTAGATAAGGAAGAAATAGTGTAGTAGGAAAATTTAGTGGAGAAAAGAGGCTGAATAACTTGGCTTACGGGGAAGAACAATAAAATCTCAGGACAAGAGATTTGCACCATCTATGTTGGGCCACTGGCACCCATTTGAATATCGAAGGGTGCCCCGCCTTAGGCTCCCTTTCGCGCGGGTCTTAGAAGCCAGGACAAGTAAGTAGACTTGGTGAGCCGCCCCGCTCCAGATGGGAATTCAGCCTGAAGTTAGAGGAGACCCAGGGGAAACCAGTCCAGCGACTGGCCCCAGCCTCTCTTGTTCAGAAGGCCTTTTATACTTTTGATTATACATAGAGATCAATGAGTAATACAAAATTATGCAGCGTCAGCAGCCCTGACTTTTATCAAAATCAGGCTTTCTCTCTGCATACCTAGTTGTATACACAAGGCTTAGGTAATTTACATCATCTTCCGGCCAAAAGGGCCAATTAACATTTTACAGCCTTTTTCTGATAAGGGTTTGTCAACCAGAAGACTTATTTGTATTGATCTTCCCAAAGTCTGGTGCCACTCTCAGAAAGCACTAAATAAAGTTACATTCTTAAATAGCAAAGATACAGCAATTTACAATAAGTAAAAGGAGTACAGTGATTTATAACAAAAGAAAAGTAATTAACTCAAAAGTCTAGTGNTCATGACCTTGTCACGGGTGGGATTCCTCACGCTGGCTTCCTCTAGGCATTTTGTGGAAGAGGGGTTAAGGGGCAGGGGTCAAGGGGGTCTGGGGAGCTGTGTTCTGTCTCTGGGGCGGTATCTTTGTCCTGTCCAGGTTATAAGTTTCCTGGGCACTGCCATTGTTCTTCTGGGTTAGAATCTGCATTTCCATCGGGTTTTGTCCTGGGTGGCAGACACCCTCTGAGGTTCTAGTCTTTAATTGAATTCCCTTGCTCATGGCCTTCTACCTGCATTACCTTCCAACCTCTACATATCCATTTGGTGTTGGCCAGTGAATCCCAGAGAAACTCACTTTTTAAAAGATACAAGACTGTGCTCTTTTATGTTTTACCACTAATATCTTTTTGAAAGTTTTATGTCTTATAATCAATTCTTATTTTTTTCTGATCTGTCTATGCTAAATACTCATAGTAATTAATGCTTCATTGGATATATTTTGCTTGTATATTTTTTCCTTTATTTAATTGTGATTTGGGGAAGGAGGAGAGGTAAACCTTTGTATATTTTCAAGCAGCCTGATCAGAAAAGATTGCTGACTCTATATCTTTTAGAGGTAAGGTGTTTGTTTTCAGTTCAGGGTATCATGGTGCTTCATCACCTGAAAAACAAAAAGTGAAGGGAAATTGGGGGTCTTTAGAAAGTTGTCTTGTCATCAACCCTTTGGAAATCTCTTTGTTAAGAGGTTAGAAAAGGTAAATTGTTATAGAAGCCTTGGCAATGGAAAGAGACAAGTGACACTCGGAGATGAAGAACAGCAGGCTCTGTTAAGCATCAGTGCAGGCTCAGTGGAGTCACCTCCAGAGGCTGAGCACTCGGGCTTTTTTCTGGGTATCTTTTATATGGCACGGGCTTCTGGGCCTTAATGACTTTCCTGCCTAAGCAGTTCGGCTGACTGCAGTAAGCAGGCCAATTCACAGAAGCAGAGGTGGTGAGCAGTGATAAGCAGGCCAGTTTACAGAAGTGCTGAGCAGTGAGCATATCAGTAAACTTAAGCAAGTGTTTTAGTTGTTTTTTTTTTCCTTTTCAAGATAACTTCGTTTTTTTCTTATTTGCATACAGATAACAATATATGTGCTAAAGAAATGTTCAGAAAGAATCATGCCACCAAGTGGAAACGCTGTGAATAAGGATCTTAGTTCTGTTCACTGAAACATGCTTGTTATACAGTAGGCACTCAATAAAAGGTCTGCAAATATGCTAGTTTTAAAAATCACCATAAATGTTGATATACTGAGCCTAAAATTAAGGTGCAATATTATGCTGCCTTAACATCTAGTGAAATTAGGAGGGACTTGGATAGCTTAAACACAAATTCATCTCCCTTTTCTGTTCCCATAGGTTCCCCTTAGTTCAGTCACTCAGTCGTGTCTGACTCTTTGCAGCCCAATGGACTGCAGCATGCCAGGCCTCCCTGTCCATCATCAACTCCCGGAGTTTACTCAAACTCATGCCCTTTGAGTCGGTGATGCCATCTAACCATCTTATCCTCTGTTGTCCCCTTCTCCTCCCGCCTTCAATCTTTCCCAGCATCAGGGTCTTTTCAGATGGGTCAGCTCTTCACATCCGGTGACCAAAGTATTGGAGTTTAAGCTTTAACATCAGTCCTTCCAATGAATATTCAGGACTGATTTCCTTTAGGATGGACTGGTTGGATCTCCTTGCAGTCCAAGGGAATCTCAAGAGTCTTCTTCTTCTCCAACACCACAGTTCAAAAGCATCAATTCTTTGGCGCTTAGCTTTCTTTATAGTCCAACTCTCACATCCATACATGACTACTGGAAAGACTATAGCCTTGACTGGACAGACTTTTGTTGGCAAAGCAATGTCTCTGCTTTTTATATGCTGTCCAGGTTGATCATAACTTTTCTTCCAAGAAGTTTCCCTAGTCCCTCCTCATAGGCACAATTCCTCCTTCTCTCTGAGTAATGGGTTTCATTTCCCTGCCCTCAAGGGAAAAGGTCAGTTACATTGTCTCACAGTAACCAGGGTTACCTCACTCTCTGGATTCTACAAGGCCTGCCTTCCACAGCCCCTGGTTGTTGATTCTGTTTGGATGCAGCTCCCATGTAGCTTCATGTGGCATGCAGTGTCTTCCTACCCTGGACTGTGAACATAAGTAAGTAAGTGAAGTCGCTCAGTCGTGTCCGACTCTTTGCGACCCCGTGAACTGAAGCCCACCAGGCTCCTCCGTCCTTGGGATTCTCCAGACAAGAATACTGAAGTGGGTTGCCATTTCCTTCTCCAGGGGAACTTCCCGACCCAGGGATCGAACCCAGGTCTCCCGCATTGCGGGCAGACGCTTTAACCTCTGAGCCACCAGGGAAGCCCAAGAACTGCTGCCAGTCTCGTCTCTTCAGTGTCAGGTATTGGACATTGTATGTGACCATCCCCATAACTCAGGTAGATTCCCTCCTTTCCAACTGGGTAAAAAGGATGCAATTAAACCAATGGTGTGATGAACAATATGTCCCAATCATCACCAAGGGCACTTGTTCAGCTTTAATGAACTTCTCATGGACAGCTAATTCCATGTTATATGAAAAGCCATGTGAGGCAGAACTGCCAATTCCTGTAGACCTATGCTTTGGGTATACTTTGTGTCTTTGTTAGTGTTGTCAACTCTTCTGCCCTAAAAAGCTCCCATTGCCAAGACAAGCATTGTCATTAATTTACTATACCATAGCTTGACATGTTGTTGGGTTTGATCTGTGTTTAACAGGTGGTCTCTGTGGCTCCTCCCTGTAAAGGAGGGGGCAGCTAACCTTAACTGATGGGCTCCTGAGTTCCAGTTATCAAGGATCCAGCTAGTACAGTTGGGTCATTGCCTCTAGCCTGGTGATCATAACTGGCAGCTTGGGGGTGACCATGTGCATATTGTTTGTGATTGTGCTCCTCTGGCATAGGCTCAGGGATGGATCTCTGTGAGATCTCTGAAAAGGAGGGACACCACCATCCTGGGTTAAGCATGGCACCACAGTTGCTTAAGAAGACTTGCTGCTCAGGCAGAGATACTGCCTGTCTCCTGTGCTGCTGCTTCCCTTGCTTGTGTCATGCACACTGTTTTGAATCCCAAGTGTATCAAGGTTCAAATCCAGGAAGGCCTGCCGCCAGGTTCTGATGAAGAAGGAAAATTAGGGGAGCATTTTGTACCAGCCCCTCCCAAAACACCAGAGGACGTAAGTCACCTGGTCTCTTGTTGCAAAGTACCCCTTCCAAGATATCTCAGCTTTCTTTAGTGTTGCTGATTGCCAGGATGCCAAAGGGCTAATCTGACAATCACAAAGCTCGATGGCCCTCAGACAGGCCACAGACGAACTTAGCCTCTTGGATGTGAACCCTGACTCCTAGGAGATAGACTAGTATTCCCTACAGGAAGAGATAGCCACTTTTCCCACAACCCCCTGAAGATCTGCACTACAGATAACTGGACTGAGACAGAAACTGAAAACCATGACTTTTTGTAGTTGGAGATACAAAATGTCATGAGGGAAATTGAATAAAGAGAAAGAGAAAAGCCAATAGGTGGGATGTTGTGATTCACATACCTAATAGCAGACAGCACAGCAGGACCCTTAAATACCTCTTCTGCTACCTATGCTTCTGTTACAACAAAGATCCTGATTTTCAGAGTTACAGAGGAGAATACCCATAGCATTCCTGTGGCACAGCAAAGGTATTCATTCAAACCTTCCTTAAGCTTTGGGACCTTAAACCCTTCAAAGCAACCATCACCTTGGAGCTGGGCGCTAAGCCTGCTGATACTGATTTGAACTTCTGGAGGAAGAAATTTATAAATAAGAGCAGGGTAGAGAGCACCCCCACCACCACCACCATAAAAAAAAAAAAACAAACAAACTAGTGACCAACCAAAAAAAGGGATAGGGAGAAGGAGAAGAAGGAGACAGGAGGAAAGGAAGAAAAGAAGGAGGACAGGAACCTATGTATAGGGAAAGAAAAAGAAAACAAACTGAAAGAAACATCATAATTTGATGTAATTGGAAATCCAGTTTTACTCAAATAATGTATGTAGTATGCTGATTGGCTCTTGAACCTCTATAGTATCTGCTGAAATGCAACCATGGACAAATTTTCATGATCTTACTACTGGGTCTCAAATTATTTATACCTCAGGATCCCACTAAGCATTAACATGGCACCCCCTGTGACCCTCAAAGAGTTATTACATATAAAATAATCAATAGGTATAACTTAACCATTGGAACTGTTGTTTTGCCTTAATTCCCTATTTTACCCATGAGCCTAAAATAGACAACAGTAAGCAAGATGCTCTGACCTAATGAGTGATAAATTAAAATGAAGTCTTTTACAAATTGCTTTGACAAAATGGGACCCCATTGACCACACCCTCCTCAATTAAAATATCAATAGTTAATAGGACCCAATGTAAATAAAAATAGGGCCTCAAGATTTGAGGCTGATAAGATCTAGTGAGGGAAGAGGTGATTATCCCCCCTGCCTCTCCATTTAATAGCCCAGTGTGGCCTGTTGTTAAACCCAGAATGAACAAACAAATGTATGCATGTCCTGGTACATCATTGCAGGCTTAATGTAGTCCCATCCACTAAGACCAGTACCCAGATATTTTCAAAATTAGTAATTCTATCCACTCAGCAACTGGTAAATATTTTGCTATTATCAGTTTAGCTAACATGTCTTATTCAGCATCTATTTCAACAATTTTTTAGTTGCCATTTGCCTTCACCTCTAAAGGAATACAATTTATGTTTACTTTTGAGGTTTCTTAGGAGCCTTGCTATCTTTGCAAACAAGATCTTAACATTCACCTTCCTCCAAGAGCAAAGGTGTCACGTCACTTTGATGACGTTTTCCTCTGAGGAGATTTATTAGGCACACGAATTAAGAACATACAAATACTCACAAAGGAGCTCACAAAAGATAAGCGCTATTACCACATACATAATGCAAGCCCTGCCACCTCTTTTTAACTCCTGAAAATTATTCAGTAAACTGAGGGCTTCTTCATCATGACAATGTCGAGAAACAGGTATTGACGCTCTTCCAACCCACACGGTTGACACAAATCTATCATTTTTTAGCCTTTGTTGGGTTATGGACTCAATGGAGTCCTTATTCACAACTTTTACTTGATTACTTGATACTCTGACTTATAAATCAGCCCACCTAGAATGGGCCTCCCTCCAAATGAAGGCTCTAGAATCATTCCTATTTGAAATTCAAGGACACTCCGGTTAGTGCCTTTTATGACATCCTCACTGTACAGGCTTTAGTAACCTATTTTTGTGCCTCCTAGAGCCGCTGGCCCCTTCTGTTGGTAAATTGCCCATGGTCTTGTGATGCAACAAACTGCCCTCCTAGACCCTATTAGAACAGCAGTTGCTGGCCGAATATGTCCTTTCCTGGGAATAGAGGTTCTTAAAGTCCCTGGTCCTGTGACCCTCCATATCTAGCTACCCATTATGCCTTGGGTCATAGAAGCAGCACCCTACAAGCTGTAGAATGACTTAAACCTCGGGAAGGAGGTGGCCTTCCCTGTCCTCAAACCCTTGGCAGATGGCACAGTGCTGCAGGGGTGCCCCTCCGCTGGGCCCCTTGCTGCCTGGGAAGTCTTTTTGGATCAACTAGATCCCCTGGAAGAGGAAATGCTAACCCACTCCAGTTTTCTTGCCTGAAAAATCCCATGGACTGAGGAGCCTGGCAGACCATAGTCCCTGGGATCAGAAAAGAGTCAAACTCAACTAGTGACTGAGCAAGCGTGCACAAGTGGACAACAGTGGGAGTCAGTATAATTTATGGATGATATAATTTCCATATATGTACTGAAACAACATCCCATCCCTTAATTCTGATGTTGCTCATAAAGGCCAGGATTCAGCCATCAGCATGGTTGACCAAACTTCAGATATTCATCTTAGCACTGGATGCCTTGGCCAATAAATGGTGCCATCTGCACATTTTTACAAACCATGCAGCAATTGTGTAAGAGTTGCCCCAGGACCCTTATCCCCATCCCCACACTCTGTAATCTAGAAATTTTTTTGAATAGGGTGAGTGATCCTTCAGATTAGCCAATGGCTCATGCCTCCCAATCCCATTGAGGATGCTTACCCCATCCTAAAGGTTCACCAGCATTGTAGCACATAGGATCACTTGGGGAACTTAAACAACTCCTAATGCTTATATTGCTTGCCCAAGCAATTAAATCAGTATAGCCTTGTATGTGAATGATTTTGCCAATTATTTTCATTGAATTTGTTACTTATGAAATCCTGAATAAATTGATAGAACTAAAAGTCCTAACTATAGCGGTCTTCATCATAAATAGATTATGCAGTACTTTAGATGTGTTATAAAGAGCCAATGTCAGTAATATGAGGCTACGCTGATTAACATGGTGAATAACAAATGTGTATGTATGTTAAAGACAATATATTTTGTAACTAGTACTTCTAAGGTTCTTCAGTTCAGTTCAGTCGCTCAGTCGTGTCCGACTCTTTGCGACCCCATGAATCGCAGCACGCCAGGCCTCCCTGTCCATCACCATCTCCTGGAGTTCACTCAGACTCACGTCCATCGAGTCCATGATGCCATCCAGCCATCTCATCCTCGGTCGTCCCTTTCTCCTCCTGCCCCCAATCCCTCCCAGCATCAGAGTCTTTTCCAATGAGTCAACCCATCGCATGAGGTGGCCAATGGTTTTTATAAACATTAATTATTCTACTTCAATAACAATGGAATGCATTAAAGTTTAGTATGAAAATGTTTAGTCATGAATATAGAAGCTGAAAAATGATGCTTTATTCCCTCCTTAACACTTTATTCAGAGAATACAATGGCACCCCACTCCAGTACTCTTGCCTGGAAAATCCCATGGACAGAGGAGCCTGGTGGGCTGCAGTCCATGGGTTCGCTCGCTAAGAGTCAGACACGACTGAGCGATTTCACTCTCACTTTTCACTTTCATGCATTGGAGAAGGAAATGGCAACCCACTCCAGTGTTCTTGCCTGGAGAATCCCAGGGACAGCAGAATCTGGTGGGCTGCCATCTATGGGGTCACACAGAGTTGGGCACGACTGAAGTGACTTAGCAGCAGCAACACTTTATTATGCAGGGACATCAAATGTCACTTATAATTTTCATATATTTGAAGATATTAAAATGTTGGCCAACTTACCAGCCTTGACACATCTCAAATAATCCTTATTAATTTTCTCAAATAATTCTCAAGCATTTATTAGCATGCTAGACCTGACATTTTAAGGCCTTCAAAAAACATAATTCAGTTATAATTCAAAAAATATTTTCATAGCAGCATTTGAACAGAATTGTAAGTTGTAAATTGTCAATCTTACAAATGAAGTTTAATTTCACTTTTTATATTAACATTGACTGATAGGTGAGACTGGCTATATAGGTCATTCTTTGAGTAAGGGGGATACTCAAAAACAGTTGACAAAATCATTCTGAGCTAAGCTGATCAGTGGAAAAGAAAACTGATTAAGAGTCTAGGGATAGTTATGTGCTTTTATTGGAGAAGGAAATGGCAATCCACTCCAGCACTCTTTCCTGGAAAATCCCATGGAGAGAGGAGCCTGATAGGGTACAGTCCATGGCGTTGCAAAGAGTCGGACACGACTGAGCGACTTCACTTCACTATGTGCTTTTATATGATTATGAACTCTCTTCATCTGTGATTCAGTTGTTTCTAAGAAGTGATTTATTAATTTTTGATGAAGGTGCTCTTCCTGCTCTTTGATATGTGCAGAATATCTGCTCATTTCATCACAATGAATGGAGAGACCTTCTTCTCACTTGCTTCCAGGGTTGGAGTCTACTGGTTTCAATAACCAACTACTTTAAATGCCCAATACTATGTCTCTAAAAGGCACAGTTTTCTCTGAACACCCCATTTTCCTGTGTTCAGGGTTTGTTTGTTTTTTTGTCCACAGAGCCAGATACTTCATATTCTGGATTTTTGAAGACAGCCATGATTTCAGTTATGGTCTTTTCTCTAAATATCCTTTTGTTTAGTCCACAGCTAAATGTCAATTGAACTTATACCTTTTTTGTGAAGTTTCATTGAAATGTGTCAATCAGATATGGTCCCTTATCACATCATTGACTCTAGTTTAAATTCTCAAATATATTCACTCTTTTCATAGAATAGTCGTTTGCTGAGAAATAAGGTATATAGTCAACTGCTTAACAGGGAAGGCTTTGCAGTCAGTTTCTCCCATGTAAAGTACAACTCATCAAGTTATAGGATAGAGTGAAAATAGCAATAGACTTGGAATATGCCTATTTTGGAGAGTGTTAATAAACATATCACAAGAGTATTAGTAAATATTGAGTGCTTATCATCTGCCAAACGCTGTCTGCATTATCTCATTTTCATCCCTCTCCATAGTCCTCTGACCTCTCCATAGTCCTCTGACCTGCATAATCAAAATACAAATGAGGTGTAGAGGAACACAGATTCAGTCATATGTTTGAGCCTTATGAGCTGTGAGAGAGGTGAGGGTTCAAACTGAGACTGTCAGGAGAGCTTGGGCTCTTAACACTTAACTGTCATTTGTAGTTTCTTGAAAATTTTACAAATGTGATTTCATTTTTCTGACACAATAAAGATATTCTATGAGTATTTAGTCCATTTTACAGGTAAAATTCGAGCTTCTCAGGTGGCTCAGTGGTAAAGAACCCGCCAGCCAATGCAGGAGAGACGAGTTCAGTCCCTGGGTCTGAAAGATCCCCTGGAGGAGGAAATGGCAATCATTCCAATATTCTTGCCTGGAAAACCCATAGAGGAATCTGGTGGGTCCCAGAGTACCCAGAGTCAGAAACAATTGAGCACATAGACATGCACACACACACACACACACACACACACACACACACACAGAGGTGAAATTCAGAGTTGCTTTGCAGAGATCACAGTAACTGTCTATGGTAGGACTCAAACAAAACTTTAGATATCAAGTACAGTGCCTTTCCTACCACACCAAAGTGTCAACTCCCCTTAGTGCCTATTAGGCAATCCACACAGCAACATCTTTATTTGATTTGGAAATTTAAAAATAGTTTGGATCTTTATAATTAACATACATACCTACATAATACACACTTTCATCCTTTGAAGCTGAAGGATGATTTTTTTCTTTTAATTGGAGAATAATTGCTTTACAATGCAGTGTTAGTTTCTGCTATACAACAGTGTGAATCAGCTATCAGTTCAGTTCAGTTCAGTCGCTCAGTCGTGTCCGACTCTTTGCGACCCCATGAATCACAGCACGCCAGGCCTCCCTATCCATCACCATCTCCCGGAGTTCACTCAGACTCACGTCCATCGAGTCCGTGATGCCAGCCAGCCATCTCATCCTCGGTCGTCCCCTTCTCCTCCTGCCCCCAATCCCTCCCAGCATCAGAGTCTTTTCCAATGAGTCAACTCTTCGCATGAGGTGGCCAAAGTACTGGAGTTTCAGCTTTAGCATCATTCCTTCCAAAGAAATCCCAGGGCTGATCTCCTTCAGAATGGACTGGTTGGATCTCCTTGCAGTCCAAGGGACTCTCAAGAGTCTTCTCCAACACCACAGTTCAAAAGCATCAATTCTTCGGCGCTCAGCCTTCTTCACAGTCCAACTCTCACATCCATACATGACCACAGGAAAAACCATAGCCTTGACTAGACGGACCTTAGTCGGCAAAGTAATGTCTCTGCTTTTGAATATACTATCCAGGTTGGTCATAACTTTTCTTCCAAGGAGTAAGCGTCTTTTAATTTCATGGCTGCAGTCACCATCTGCAGTGATTTTGGAGCCCCAAAAAATAAAGTCTGACACTGTTTCCACTGTTTCCCCATCTATTTCCCATGAAGTGATGGGACCGGATGCCATGATCTTCGTTTTCTGAATGTTGAGCTTTAAGCCAACTTTTTCACTCTCCTCTTTCACTTTCATCAAGAGGCTTTTTAGCTCCTCTTCACTTTCTGCCATAAGGGTGGTGTCATCTGCATATCTGAGGTTATTGATATTTCTCCCGGCAATCTTGATTCCAGCTTGTGTTTCTTCCAGTCCAGCGTTTCTCATGATGTACTCTGCATATAAGTTAAATAAGCAGGGAGACAATATACAGCCTTGACGTACTCCTTTTCCTATTTGGAACCAGTCTGTTGTTCCATGTCCAGTTCTAACTGTTGCTTCCTGACCTGCATACAGATTTCTCAAGAGGCAGGTTAGGTGGTCTGGTATTCCCATCTCTTTCAGAATTTTCCACAGTTTATTGTGATCCACACAGTCAAAGGCTTTGGCATAGTCAATAAAGCAGAAATAGATGTTTTTCTGGAACTCTCTTGCTTTTTCCATGATCCAGCGGATGTTGGCAATTTGATCTCTGGTTCCTCTGCCTGTTCTAAAACCAGCTTGAACATCAGGGAGTTCACGGTTCACATATTGCTGAAGCCTGGCTTGGAGAATTTTGAGCATTACTTTACTAGCGTGTGAGATGAGTGCAATTGTGCGGTAGTTTGAGCATTCTTTGGCATTGCCTTTCTTTGGAATTGGAATGAAAACTGACCTTTTCCAGTCCTGTGGCCACTGCTGAGTTTTCCAAATTTGCTGGCATATTGAGTGCAGCACTTTCACAGCATCATCTTCCAGGATTTGAAACAGCTCAACTGGAATTCCATCACCTCCACTAGCTTTGTTCTTAGTGATGCTTTCTAAGGCCCACTTGACTTCACATTCCAAGATGTCTGGCTCTAGATTAGTGATCACATCCTCATGATTATCTGGGTCGTGAAGATCTTTTCTGTACAGTTCTTCTGTGTATTCTTGCCACCTCTTCTTAATATCTTCTGCTTCTGTTAGGTCCATACCATTTCTATCCTTTATCGAGCCCATCTTTGCATGAAATGTTCCCTTGGTATCTCCAATTCTCTTGAAGAGATCTCTAGTCTTTCCCATTCTGTTGTTTTCCTCTATCTCTTTGCATTGATTGCTGAAGAAGGCTTTCTTATCTCTTCTTGCTATTCTTTGGAACTCTGCATTCAGATGCTTATATCTTTTCTTTTCTCCTTTGCTTTTCGCCTCTCTTCTTTTCAGTGCTATTTGTAAGGCTTCTCCAGACAGCCATTTTGCTTTTTTGCATTTCTTTTCCATGGGGATGGTCTTGATCCCTGTCTCCTGTACAATGTCACGAACCTCATTCCATAGTTCATCAGGAACTCTGTCTATCAGATCTAGGCCCTTAAATCTATTTCTCACTTCCACTGTATAATCATAAGGGATTTGATTTAGGTCATACCTGAATGGTCTAGCGGTTTTCCCTACTTTCTTCAATTTAAGTCTGAATTTGGAAATAAGGAGTTCATGATCTGAGCCACAGTCAGCTCCTGGTCTTGTTTTTGTTGACTGTATAGAGCTTCTCCATCTTTGGCTGCAAAGAATATAATCAATCTGATTTCGGTGTTGACCATCTGGTGATGTCCATGTGTAGAGTCTTCTCTTGTGTTGCTGGAAGAGGGTGTTTGCTATGACCAGTGCATTTTCTTGGCAAAACTCTATTAGTCTTTGCCCTGCTTCATTCCGCATTCCAAGGCCAAATTTGCCTGTTACTCCAGGTGTTTCTTGACTTCCTACTTTAGCATTCCAGTCCCCTATAATGAAAAGGACATCTTTTTTGGGTGTTAGTTCTACAAGGTCTTGTAGGTCTTCATAAAACCGTTCAACTTCAGCTTCTTCAGCATTACTGGTTGGGGCATAGACTTGGATAACTGTGATATTGAATGGTTTGCCTTGGAAACGAACAGAGATCATTCTGTCGTTTTTGAGATTGCATCCAAGTACTGCATTTCGGACTCTTTTGTTGACCATGATGGCTACTCCATTTCTTCTGAGGGATTCCTGCCCGCAGTAGTAGATATAATGGTCATCTGAGTTAAATTCACCCATTCCAGTCCATTTTAGTTCGCTGATTCCTAGAATGTCGACGTTCACCCTTGCCATCTCTTGTTTGACCACTTCCAATTTGCCTTGATTCATGGACCTGACATTCCAGGTTCCTATGCAATATTGTTCTTTACAGCATCGGATCTTGCTTCTATCACCAGTCACATGCACAACTGGGTATTGTTTTTGCTTTGGCTCCATCCCTTCATTCTTTCTGGAGTTATTTCTCCACTGATCTCCAGTAGCATATTGGGCACCTAACGACCTGAGGAGATTCTCTTTTGGTATCCTATCATTTTGCCTTTTCATACTGTTCATGGGGTTCTCAAGGCAAGAATACTGAAGTGGCTTGCCATTCCCTTCTCCAGTGGACCACGTTCTGTCAGCTATAAGTATCCCTAAATCACCTCCCTCTTAAGCCTGGCTCCTCTGTCAGAGTCCAGCTCCGGCAGCCAGGGAATCAGCCTGGAGGGATGGGTGGTGTTGGCGAGAAACAATGTAGCCTCTCAGTTTTTTTGGACTGCATATTTATTTTAAGCTAAAGATTCTCTTTTATACCTTTACAAAAGCATTAGGTCAGAGGTTTGGCATTTTCAGTTCCCCCTGACCCAGATTTGTTGTCTCCATAAATCATTGTTGCACCTAAAAAGGAGTTCCTGCCTCAGCGATTCTCTTATGTACTTCTTCTCATGTGTCCTTATGAATACATAGTAACTCATGCTAATGTCTGGGCTGTTTACCACATTCCTCAGTTTATTTCTTATCTTTCTAAATCCTGTTTGCCCCTAGTATCCTAAGCTCATCTTCTCTAAAAAGGCTGCTGCTGCTGCTGCTAAGTCACTTCAGTCGTGTCTGACTCTGTGCGACCCCATAGACGGCAGCCCACCAGGCTCCGCCATCCCTGGGATTCTCCAGGCAAGAACATTGGAGCGGGTTGCCATTTCCTTCTCCAATGCATGAAAGTGAAAAGTAGAAGTGAAGTCACTGGGTCGTGTCCAACTCTCAGCGACCCCATGGACTGCAGCCTACCAGGCTCTTCCATCCATGGGATTTTCCAGGCAAAAGTACTGGAGTGGGGCGCCATTGCTTCTAACCACTAATGTCTCCAAAATTCCTAATCTCTATAAGCTATAGTAAAATATGTTAAGATTACAACATTCCTTAAATCTTTAGCTTCTAACTATTTTAATTATTCCTAAGCCCTAAATTCAGCAAACTCCTTTGCCATAAACATTTCCCTCACAAATAGGTTTCAGATAGCAATCTCTCCCATGGCCTCAAGCTGCAGCCTACATGCTCATCCTGGAACACTCTTCTTGAACGAATGTCAATGATTAACTTTATGAATTATTCTCTGAGCACAGCTACAAAAGGCTTTGTGCCTTCTCATGCTCCTCTCAAGAACAATAAGCACCTTGATATTCTTTTCATTCAGCTCAGCCGAGGAGAGAAAAAAAACAAGTCAGAATCACAAGGCGTAACTCCTTCAGCCCGGGTCCGTGCCTGCGGGACAAGGAGAGGAAGTTGGGGCCGTGCCTCCATTTTGCCAGTAATGCCTAACATGGCTCCTGACACTCCCATCCCTTATCCATTCCACTAGTCTTGGTCATCACAGAGCACCAGCCTGAGCTCCCTGTGTTATATAGCAGCTTGCCACTCCTTGTCTGTTTTGCACATGGCAGTGTATATATGTCAACACTACTCTCTCAGTTCATCTCATCCTCTCTTTCCCCCACTATGTTCACAAGCCCATTCTCTACATCTGCCTCTCTATTCCTTGAAGGATGTTTTCAAATCCTTTACTTCCTTTCTTCCTTTAAAGCAAATCACAGCATTTAAAATCAGGTCAGTTCAGTCACTCAGTCATGTCCACTCTTTAAGACCCCATGGACTACAGCATGCCAGGCTTCCCTGCCCATTACCAACTTCGGGAGCTTTCTCAAACTCATGTCCATTGAGTCGGTGATGCCATCCAACCATCTCATCCTCTGCACCCTTCTCCTCCTGCCTTCAATCTTTCCCAGCATCAGGGTCTTTTCAAATGAGTCAGTTATTTGCATCAGGTAGTCAAAGTATTGGAGCTTCAGCATCAGTCCTTCCAATGAGTATTTAGGACTGATTTCCTTTAGGATTGACTGGTTGGATCTCCTTGCAGTCCAACAGACTCTCAAGAGTATTCTTCAATGTGACAGTTCAAAAACATCAGTTCTTCAGCACTCAGCTTTCTTTATAGTCCAACTCTCACATCCTTACATTACTACTAGAAAAACAAACCATAGGTTTGACTAGACAGACCGTTGTCAGCAAAGTAATGTCTCTGGTTTTTAATATGCTGACTAGATTGGTCATAGATTTTCTTCCAAGGAGAAAGCATCTTTTAATTTCATGGCTGCAGTCACCATCTGCAGTGATTTTGGAGACCAAGAAAATAAAGTCTGTCACTGTTTCCATTGTCTCCCCATCTATTTGCCATGAAGTTATGGGACCGGATGCCATGATCTTAGTTTTTTGAATGTTGAGTTTTAAGCCAACTTTGTCCACTCTCCTCTTTCACTTTCATCAAGAGGCTCTTCATTTCCTCTTCACTTTCTACTAAGGTGGTATCATCTGCATATCTGAGGTTATTGATATTTCTCCCAACAATCTCGATTCCAGCTTCTGTTTCATTCAGCCCTGCATTTCACATGATGTACTCTGCATGTAAGTTAAATAATCAGGGTGACAGTATACAGCCTTGACATACTCCTTTCCCAATTTGGAACCAGTCCTTTGTTGCATGTCCGGTTCTAACTATTGCTTCTTGACCTGCATACAGATTTCTCAAGAAGCAGTAAGGTGGTCTGGTATTTCCATCTCTTGAAGAATTTTCCATAGTTGGTTGTGATCCACACAGTCAAAGGCTTTGGCATAGTCAATAAAGCAGAAGTGGATGTTTTTCTGAAACTCTTGCTTTTTTGATGATCCAACGATACTGGCAATTTGATCTCTGGTTCCTCTGCCTTTTCTGAATCCAGCTTGAACATTTGAAAGTACTTGGTTCATATACTGTTGAAATCTCCCTTGGCAAATTTTGAGCATTTCTTTGCTAGGATTGAGATGAATACAGTTGTGCAGTAGTTTGAACATTCTTTGGCATTACCTTTCTTTGGATTGGACTGGAAATGGACCTTTTCTAGTCCTGTAGGCACTGCTGTTTTTCAACTTTGCTGGCATATTGAGTACAGCACTTTCACAGCATCATCTTTGAAATAGCTCAAGTGGAATTCCATCACCTCCACTAGTTTTGTTTGTAGTGATGCTTCCTAAGGTCCACTTGATTTCACATTCCAAGATGTCTGGGTCATAAAGATCTTTTTTGTATAGTTCTTCTGTGTATTGTTGCCACATCTTAATATTTTCTGCTTCTGTTAGGTCCATACTATTTCTGTCCTTTATTGTGCCCATCGTTGCTTGAAATATTCCCTGGGTATCTCTGATTTTCTTGAAGAGATCTCTAGTCTTTCCCATTCTGTTATTTTCCTTTATTTCTTTACATTGATCCCTGAGCATTGCAGTGATCTCTCCTTGCTATTCTTTGGAACTCTGCATTCAAATGGGTATATCTTTCCTTTTTTCCTTTGCCTTTAGCTTCTCTTCTTTTCTCAGCTATTGTAAAGCCTCCTCAGACAACCATTTTGCCTTTTTGCATTTCTTTTTCTTGGGGATGGTCTTGATCATTGCCTCCTGTACAATGTCACAAATCTCCATCTATAGCTCTTCAGACACTCTGTCTATCAGATATAATCCCTTGAGTCTATTTGTCACTTCCACTGTATAATCATTTCAGCTATTGTAAAGCCTCCTCAGACAACCATTTTGCCTTTTTGCATTTCTTTTTCTTGGGGATGGTCTTGATCATTGCCTCCTGTACAATGTCACAAATCTCCATCTATAGCTCTTCAGACACTCTGTCTATCAGATATAATCCCTTGAGTCTATTTGTCACTTCCACTGTATAATCATAAGGGATTTGATTTAGGTCACACCTGAATGGTCTAGTGGTTTTCCCTACTTTTTTTCAATTAAGTCTTTTTGCAATTTGATTGAATTTTGCAATCAGGAGTTCATGATACCAGTTATAAAATTCTGCCCTGGTTAAGAACCACATTGCGGCATCTGAACTCTTCCTGTTTACCCTTTGAAAATTTGGAGCTTTAGAAATGACTTATTAAAAAGAACAGATCATAAAGAAAAACATTTACAATATTTAAATCATAGCAGGAATAGTATTTAGTATATAGCAAAATACCAAATGTTGGCACATTGCATATAGGAGAAATGAACATTGCCAAAACCATTAAAAGTGTAACCTTTTTACTGAAAATACTTTTGAAGTTATTATCTTTCATATGACTCTGAGGTAAGTGAATAAATGGGAATCTAAAGTACCAGTGAAATAGTTTTAAAATTAAATTATTTGTTTTGGAAATGTTGACTGTCTGAGTTTAACAGATAAGCTTTCTCCCTGAAATATATTTTTTAAATCCAGTTTGTTTTTATTTTCATTATTTGCTTTCAGTTACTTTTAATATGGCTACTTAGATAAGCTTTCTCCCTGAAATATATTTTTAAAATCCAGTTTGTTTTTATTTTCATTATTTGCTTTCAGTTACTTTTAATATGGCTACTTAAATACTTTTAATATGGCTACTTAAATATGGCTACTTAAAATAGGAAGTCTTAGAATTTGAAGAAGAGATAATAGTGGAAATTAACATAAGCTGAATATTTTTAAAATTAACATTTTGTATTGATACCAGCAGTAGCAATCTTTTATTAATCATCTGTTAATTTTGTGTACCTGGAAAGCTAAAAAAGCAATAGCTTTTCATCACTTTGGGGAAAAAGATACATTTTAATCAAAGAAGGGAGTCAAAATAATTAAGGTATAAATTCAAAGCAGTGGTTCTCAACTAGGGATGATCTGGAGACATCTTTGGTTGTCCACCTGGGATAGAGGGTATTACTGTTGATACCCAGTGGGTAGACCACAGGAATACTGCTAGACATACTATAATGCACAGGACAGCATCCNTTCATCACTTTGGGGAAAAAGATACATTTTAATCAAAGAAGGGAGTCAAAATAATTAAGGTATAAATTCAAAGCAGTGGTTCTCAACTAGGGATGATCTGGAGACATCTTTGGTTGTCCACCTGGGATAGAGGGTATTACTGTTGATACCCAGTGGGTAGACCACAGGAATACTGCTAGACATACTATAATGCACAGGACAGCATCCCCTGCCCCCCACCCCACCCCAGTTAATTATCTGGCCCAGACGTGCTATGGTTGAGAAACCTGGATTGAAACAACAGAATAGTTCCATTTATACTATTAGAATTATACACTGATATACACTATTAGAATTATTCAAATAACTAGAAATGCTGAAATGGTGATACATTTAATAAACTTATTGGACTAATGGTCTTACATATTGAGTATAATAGCATATTTTCGTGAGTTCTAAAATATTTTGCTTTAAGGCTGATGTTTAGATTTGAGTTCTCAATTAATTGGCAGAGTACTAGACATTCTAAAATTTTAAGAGCCCACACACTTCCTGAGAGTATCTACATCCCATACAGAATCTGGTGGATAGCTCACAACTTGGTCTTCTGGTGAGGAGGCAGTTCTTTGGCTGCTTTGCCTTGAAATCCAGTTCTGTGTCCTCTGGCATTGCTGGAACAACTCACTGGAGTACTTTTCTCCAGTTAGCCTGAATATTCTTTGGTGAAGATCTCTGTATCCAACTTCTAAATAAAAGGATCTGGCATGTAAAAATCAATACCATTAACATGCAATTTGAAAGTAATTTTGTTTCTAAAATTTTCTTTAAAAAATTTGTCACCTAAAATTATGTGAAATATGTTAAAATTCCATTCCATTATTTCACTCTTTTTCTTCCTTTCTGTTTCTAAATAATTCCATGCTAAAGCCTTTAGGAAAGGCAGAACAAAGGAGGTGCCCATCCTGGCAGGGGTAGGGGAAGGCTGTGTGGCTCAGAGATGGGTTTTGGAACCTGAGAGGGTGAGGAGGGCATCCACACTGGGGTCAGAGAGAATGAGAAGGTGGCCCAGGGAGACATGTATGAGCATGAGCTGGTAAAGGAGGGCTTCTGCCCAGTGGGTCAGGCAGGTGTGTCAGCACCTGTAAGGAATGAGGAAAACGTCTGTCTGTGTGATGGGTGGCAGTGTAAACAGTTGCAACACAGAGTACAGAAGGCAATCTGTGTAGGAGGGCTTCTTCCCAAGGGTGCTGACACTGAAACAGGCTTAGAAATGTGAAAATAAAATAATGCCTTAGAAATCCTGATGGAAAATTATTAATAACCAGAAATTTTGTACACAGCCAAACCTATCAATTAAGTGTCAGATGAGAATAAAGTTATTTTTAGGTATATAAAGTATCAACATTTTTCTTTCATTCACTTTTTCTCAGAAAGCTGAGTTTCAGCAAATGAGGGAGCACAACACAGAATATAGAAAATGAAGACCCACTACAGGGATAAGTAAAAGAGATCCTCCACCATGGTGGTGGAGAACTCAGGATGAGAGTGGAGCACCAGATATAGAGGGAAAACAGTCAAGGTGAGAGCAGGTTAGAAGTCTCCACATTTCTTCAGATGTTGATTGAATAACTGATGTGAATGAATGTCTTGGGACTAGACTTAGAAACCAACAAAGTTTCAGATTAAAGAAGTGATAAATACAGAAAATACTAAGCACACAAAACAGCAACAAGATTAATTCCAGAGAAAACAGGAAACTGAGCAAGAAAGGAATGGTAATCATACTTTATATCATGGCATAGCTGTGAACTGTTTTCATCATCCTTACAATGTGAACACACTACAAATGTAACTAAAAATGATTACACAACAGTACTTGAAGGATGTGGGAATGGGAAGGATTCTGGTTTGTGGAGGTGGTGGGATAGGAGAACTAACAGAGCAAATTCTTCATGATTTAGTGTGTCAAGAAATAGTATCAAAAAGTAGTTTGAAACATTAAGAAATAACTTCATCGGGATATTACTTAAAGATATAAAGTTACACAAAATAACATAGTAACTAAAATATGAGCGCTTTCAAAAGCACTGCTTAACATTTCTGTTTGAGTGGATTTGACCTCCATCTTCTAGCATGTGATGCAGAAGGCAATGGCACCCCACTCCAGTACTCTTGGAAAATCCCATGGATAGAGGAGCCTGGTAGGCTGCAGTCCATGGGGTTGCTAAGAGTCGGACACGACTGAGCGACTTCCCTTTCACTTTTCACTTTCCTGCAGTGGAGAAGGAAATGGCAACCCACTCCAGTGCTCTTGCCTGGAGAGTCCCAGGGACGGGGGAGCCNTTAGTTTCCACTGTACAGCAACTGTCTCTTATACACATCTCATACTTCTTACTGTCATCCAAGTAGCCAGAGGAGCAAGTTAGCCTAGCAAAATAAACTGGCCTTTGAGGGGGTCCAATGGGTGACTTTAGTCCCAGGGAAATTCAGTTCCTCCATCTAGGCCAGTAACTGAACTGTGGCAGCCATTCTTGAGCTCTTTACTGTGAGAGGGCTTTGGGTTAGCTCTCTCCCTTCCTGAAACTATACTTGGTCCTCTTCTTAATTTCTAGTCATTTTTTTGTTTCCCTTTCTCTCCCTCTGGTTAATGTGTGCTTCCTGGTGCACCTGTAGCCCAAGTACTTTTCCAGCCTTCATAATCCAAGACTGATGCAGAGTTTCCAGTAGACAGATCAGTAGGGATGCTAAATAGTTAGCCTGGAATATTAGAAACTACTTTCTGCAAATTGATAGTTGGTATATGCAAGTATTCCTGAAATCTCCTGTAAGCATCCACAAGGCCAAAGCTAAGGAACATCTCCAACCCTCATGCCAAGCAGACATACTCCAAGGCCAAAAAGAACCACACTGCCTGAGTAACAGGTTTTATTTAAAAATATTTTCTCAGAAAACTAATATGAAAATATATTCTCTGTAAGAGATTGTTCTTTTCCCAGAAAAGTGGAGCAGAATAGTTCTGGCAAGGGTCTAGAATATCCCATTTGAATGTATAAATATTAAAATTGTTGTAATCTATAAAAACATTTTCAACTTCAGATTGCTCATATTCCCATTATGATGTTGTAGATTATTTTTGCAACCTGAGTCTTTCTCCCCATCTCTTCTAACTCATGTCCTTCTGTAGGGCATCTTCTAAGGCTCTGAGACTGAGTATATGTGGTGGTTTTATAAAAAAAAATTTTTTTTGACCTTGTCATCGTTCTCTTAGAGTCAGGCAGCATGTTGTATTGGGGGAAAAAAATCCTCCCAGGTATACCAAATGTTCAGAACAATCTACCATTACTAGATGTGAAACTTTAGGTATATCACTGAGGGCCTCCGTTTACTCACCTGTAAAAATGGAAGCTTAAAGAAAGGTCTTCCCTCCTTCCTTAAGATCTTGATGATCATTTCAGTATTTGTCATTAAACTCTTTTCCGAAGATTTGGGACACCGCTATGCAAAGTGCAGTTAAGTATTAGGTGAAACTCCATGTAAACTTTATTTATTTGTAATTTTAGTCTGTGTAAGTTTACTCCCCAGTTTTCTCATTTAAATATGAATTTTAAACATTCAAAATACTGTGATATCAGAAGGTCCATATTTACTATTATAAAGTGAGTTTCAAGAAGGGTCATTCTGCTGCAGAGAATTTCTGCACCCATATTTATTTCCTTTAAATCATGACTTAACCACCACATCCACTAAGAGAGTCTCTGCTTTAGTTAAAACAGCAGTATTTGGGGAGAGATGGACAGTCATATGGACTGAAGAGATTCACACCCCCCTCCCCAGCTTTTTTCTTAATCACTGACAAAGACATTGGATGAAGCTGATATTATTTTAAGCTCTAAATCTTTCCTCCTACTCAGATCATAGTTTGTTATCCTTCTCCTTATATACTTTCTTAGAATAATTTCCTCAATCTTCTTGTAATATCACGAAAATCTGTGGTTGTAATTTAGCTGAACAAAAACCATATGTAGTTCAGAATTTGGAGATGTCAGATGTCCAGTTAGTAATTGAGGCTTCAGTTCAGTTCAGTCACTCAGTTGTGTCCCACTCTTTGCGAACCCATGAATCGCAGCATGCCAGGCCTCTAGTATTTCTTTTTTTTTTTTTATATTTTGGCTGCACCACATGCTATGTGGGATCTTAGTTCCCTGACCAGGTATCAAATCTGTACCCCCTGAATTGGGAATGCAGAGTCTTAACCACTGGACCAATAGGTAAGTCTCGAACATATATTAATGCAATTATTAATTAAGATAAATGACTAAGAAACAGCACAGGAGAATCTGGGCATAAATGTTTGTCTTTTAAATTAAAGAATACTGTAAATAATAAATTAGGAGGAAAGCTTTGGATTATGATTAATACTAAAAAGACAATTAGGATATATTTTAATACAGTTGGGTTGCAACGCCATTAGTTAATAGCTATGCTTTGATTTTTACCTCTCCACACACTAGACTTGGCTCTGGGGATGGACTCAGGATAATAAAAAGGAATAATAACAAGGCTGGGGAGCCATTTGGAAGTTTTAGAGGGAGGATAAGGTGATTTCCCTTCATTTGATCCACATGGCTTATCTGGGGCCCCTGGAGAACACGGGAAGGAACTAAAGACAAAGTATGAGTATGTGAGTGTGTCTAGCAGAGGCTCTATCGAGTAACAGTTATTAGTGAACTCAAGGTCAATGCTAATGTAAGAAACCAAGACAGATGGATGGCCTGGTGGTTCAGAAGGAACTCAGGACCTGGATATGTTGCACATCACAAATCCCGTGTAAGTTATTTAGACAGTAAACCCTTACAGGGGACTGAACCCACTCTTGGGGAGGCCTGGTTAGATCATGTCAGGAATATTTGGACAGCATGATTGAATTTCAGTGGAAAGAAAGACTTCAGTTCAGTTAGTCATGTCCGACTCTTTGCGACCCCATAGACTACAGCATGCCAGGCTTCCCTGTCCATCACCAACTCCCTGAGCTTACTGAAACTGATGTCCATTGAGTCAGTGATGCCATCCAACCATCTCATCCTCTGTCATCCCCTTACCCTCTTGCCTTCAATCTTTCCTAGCATTAGGGTCTTTTCTAGTGAGTCAGTTCTTTTCATCAAGTGGCTGGAGTATTGGAGCTTCAGCATCAGTCCTTCCTAAGAATATTCAGGACTGATTTCCTTTAGGATGGACTGATTGGATGTCCTTGCTGTCCAAGGGACTCTCAAGAGTCTTCTCTAACACCACAGTTCAAAAGCATCAATTCTTTGGTGCTCAGCTTTCTGTATGGTCCAACTCTCACGTTCATACATGACTACTGGAAAAACCATAGCTTTGATTAGATGGGACCTTTGTCAGCTGCCAAAAGAAAGAAAGACTTAATGATTCCCAATTCTGACATGGTCTACAAGCCAATACTAAATCTTAGATATCCACTAGACTACAAGTATGCCTCCCAATTAGTTCCTTCCTATGTTCTCCAGGGGCCCCAGAAAATCCACGTGGATTCAGTTCAGTTCAGTTCAGTCGCTCAGTTGTGTCTGACTCTTTGTGACCCCATGAGATGCAGCACGCCAGGCTTGGAGCCCAAAAGAAATAAAGTCTGACACTGTTTCCACTGTTTCCCCATCTATTTCCCATGAAGTGATAGGACCAGATGCCATGATCTTCGTTTTCTGAATGTTGAGCTTTAAGCCAACTTTTTCACTCTCCTCTTTTACTTTCATCAAGAGGCTTTTGAGTTCCTCTTCACTATCTGCCACGTGGATTAAATGAAGAGAAATCACCTTCTCCTCCCTCTAAAACCTCCAACTAGCTCCCTAGGCCTGTTATTATTCCTTTTCATTTTCCTGAGTCCATCCCCAGAGCCACATCTTAGACAGATTAGGGCCCCGGCAAGTGCTCAGGTGACCATTGCAGTCTCTCCCTGATTGGGCTCTGGGATCCTCCCTCAGCAACTGACTGATCCCAGTAAAACTCCAGTGCAGATTCTTTCATGCCCATCACCCTGAAGGTAGAGTGCAAACTATGGAGTGTTACACCCAAGGTCCTTGAGGAGTTGAACTGTGCCTCCAGGCTCCTTTCATGACAAGTACCCCATGTGAGGAACTTCTTGCCCCAGGTAAACTGAACAAGCAGCAACAGATCCCTGGACTTGGCATGCATGGACCTGCCTTTTATTAATCTTCTGCACAGAATGCCCCTCCCCTTTACCTCCTTGTCTTCATGGAGAAAATCAACATATCCTTGAAGACCTCGCCCAAGTTCTCTACAACTATTCTTGTTTCAAACTATATCTTGTGATGCTTGAGAGTAGCAGCCATTGTATTCATAATTGTTTTCTCCCTTCAGATTTCATTTTCTGGTGTTTTCCCTGGCCTTCTTTCATTCTCTGGCCATGCCAAGTCTCAAAGCCTTCCTCTGGCTCTTCCCTTTGCCTAGAGATCCCTTCCCTGTCCCCATTCACGTTCTTCACAGGACTGCCTCATTCAAGTCTTAGCCTAAGTGTCATCTCTGCAGAAAGCAGTCCCTACTGTCCAAGATCAAAGAAGCCTTCTCCAATATTCTTCTTATCATTCTTTTATCATCCTATTTGCACATGTCACTGTTAGACATGAACTTATCTTCATGTTTATTGATTCTCTCCCCAGATCTCCTACTCTTTGCTAGAACTTACTTCTCTGCCTAGAATATAGCAACCTTGTCTCTACATTCACTCATGTAGCCCTGGTGCGTACAACAGTCCCTGACACACAGTAGGTCTTAATAAATATTTTGAAATTAGCACATGTAGGGTTTATACCTGTAAAAATGGCATAAACTATTTTGAGTATAAATTAAATATTTATATATTTATTTATATTTATAATATATATAAATATATAATATAAAATAAAAAAAATATATTTTTATATCATGGTGAGTGGAAATAAAAAAGTAGGCATCCTAATTAACCTTGCCTTCTTCTTGCCTCTCTAGCGACTATACCCTGAGTCATTATTTGAATATTTTTACCTTCGCAGCTCTCTTTGCATGTCAAGAATACATTAAGGCAGAAGTTTTTCAAGATCTTTTAGAGTGTAGACACGGGAGCCAAACCATCTAAGATTACGTCTCAGTTCTGTCTGTGTATAATCCTGAGTAAGTAATTCAGTTTTTTTATGCCTTAGTTTTCACATCTATGAAATGATGCCTGCCTCATGAGTTTGTTGGGATGATTATAAGAATTTATGCAAAACAGAGAGTGTATGGCCATAGCCAGTGCAATATACATGTTAATTGTTAATATAAGTATTTTTCTATCATGTGGAGACAAGACACAATTTAAAAATCCAAATAAAAGCAGTATCTGTGGGAGATTAATGTGATAGTGAAAGTGTTTATGACAGAGAAATGAGAGCAGCAGAACTTTTGCTTTCAGAAATTCAGAACAATATATTTTATAACATTACATTTAGATGTTTGTGATACATACACATATATAGGAAATCTGAAAGTTATTCAGAGTACTTCCATGATTTTGTGTTGAATGGTATAAATTTTGTTTTAAAATAGTTTAACAAAATTCATCTTGATTATTATTTTTAAATGAAATCCATTATATCAAAATTGCAAGCATTTAAAAAGTTATAAAGGTCATGATTCAAGTCAACAATTCTGTGTTTTGAGATCTGGTGGGTAAACATGATTTCATTTGTCTATGAAAAATTTACTCTGTTCCCTTCTTGCTTTTTCAAGGCTTTCAAAAGTGATCATTCCTTTTGGCAGCTGCAGCTTACTCTTTTCTGTTTCCAGTATGTTCTCGGCTTCACCTTAAATAAAGTACAGAAATGTACAAAGTGACAAAGGGATAATCAGCATTTTGTAAGAAGATCTACTTGCTGTATTCCAGTGACATGCTGTAACACTGTATGGAGGCATGCCCCCAGATCTCACTGTTAAATATCTTACCTACTGTCCCCAGGAGAACTGACCTCCCAAAGGAAATAGAATAATGAATACATAAGATACATTAGATACATAAGATACATCAGATTCCAGAGACTTTATTTGACAGAGGACAGCATTTTTAAATATAGAAGAGAAACAATACCAAGTAATATTGTTTGTTCCTTGAAGGAAAGTCAGGATGATAAGTTTGAGTTATGTTAGGAGGGGATAAGGGTGGAGAAATCATGTACAGTTCTTCTTATTGCCCCTTCTTATAAGTGACATGAGAAAAAATAAAGTTTACTAAAATCTCTAATTTTTCAAGAAAGCTAATCTTTGACTTGAGACTACTTATAAATATCCCAAATAAATGCACACACACTAAGTCGCTTCAGTCATGTCCGACTGTGCGACCCCAGAGACGGCAGCCCACCAGGCTCCCCTGTCCCTGGGATTCTCCAGGCAAGAATACTGGAGTGGGTTGCCATTTCCTTCTCCACACATATATATACANTCCCAAATAAATGCACACACACTAAGTCGCTTCAGTCATGTCCGACTGTGCGACCCCAGAGACGGCAGCCCACCAGGCTCCCCTGTCCCTGGGATTCTCCAGGCAAGAATACTGGAGTGGGTTGCCATTTCCTTCTCCACACATATATATACAGTTTTAGAAACAAGTCCTCTTTTAAATAATAGCTCGTAATTTCTTGGGCCCAGTGACTTTTGCCAACTTTTATTCTTTAAGACTAATTAGCAATATTTGAAAAATTATAATATATATTGTTGATATTCCATATACTTTCCTTGAGAATAAAGGTAATTGTTTTCTTTAAGTATTCCTCTTTTAACACATAATTAATTTATATTACAAACCCAACAGGGCAGGCTACAATTTGTGAATTATCACAGCATTCCAACTATCTGCAAACATGTTTCCCACCCCCCAGTCTAAAATAGTAAATAAAAAAAATAATAAAATTGTATGTAATTCTGCAGACTATTGATGACAGACTAGATGTTTCCATGTGAGAGTGCCTTTCACATGACAGATTCTTAGTATGTGTTAACAGAATGGCTGATAATAAATTCCATTAAACAGGAAGTGTATATCTTGGAGTGATCACTAGTTAACAGGGCTATATGTTATAGACTTACATATTTTTTAATGGTAAATTTCTTAGTGGGTTCTAATTTTTTTTGAAACAGGAAATTTCCATTTCCACAACATATCTTGGAAGTTAAACTTTTATACTCTATAGATTCTAATGGGCCTGTAATAAAAGTATTTCCAAAATGCATAAGCAAAATGTTCCTAGAAAATAAATTTTCCCTTCATTAGTAATAACTTCAAGTGAATGCTCTATAAATGCTGAGATTTCTTAATACTACATATTAATTTGTATGCTGCTGCTGCTGCTGCTGCCAAGTCACTTCAGTCGTGTCCGACTCTGTGCGACCCCATAGTCGGCAGCCCACCAGGCTCCCCCGTCCCTGGGATTCTCCAGGCAAGAACACTGGAGTGGGTTGCCATTTCCTTCTCCAATGCATGAAAGTGAAAAGTGAAAGGGAAGTCGCTCAGTCATGTCTGACTCTTTGCGACCCCATGGACTGCAGCCCACCAGGCTCCTCCGTCCATGGGATTTTCCTGGCAAGAGTACTGGAGTGAAGTACCATCGCCTGTATGAGGCACTGAGAATTCTAAAGTGCATATAAACAATGAGACACAGTTGAGCTCAGACCAAAGAATTTTTAAGCAGATGACTAACATGAAACTGAACAGGTTACTGAAATGAATTTTAACATAAGTAAATCAATTTGTACAGTTAGTTTTCAGCTTAAAATAGAATTGTACTCCAAAAATTAATTTGTAGATCAGTGTTTTAGAAATCAGAATGCATTTTCCACACTGATATATGCTATAAATTTCTAGGCAACCCACAAGACACAGCTTAGCCCACTATATAGCTGAACTGTGATACCAATAACATCTGACCCCAGAAGACATTTTAACCTAGTATCTTTGTGAAAAATATACTTCTGTTTTCAAATGGGGATTTTTAAAAATTTATTTTTAATTGGAGGATAACTGCTTTACAGTATTGTTTGGGGTTCTGCCATAGAGCAACATGAATCAGCCATAAGTGTACATGTCCTCTCCCTCTTGAACCTCCCCCCTCAACCCTCCACCTCATCCCACCCTTCTAGGTTGACACAGAGTACCACATTTAGCTCCCTGTGTTATACAACAACTTCTCATTAGCTATCTCATTTACATATGGTAATGTATGTTTCAGTGCTACTCTCAGTACATCCCACTCTCTCCTTCCCCTGCTATGTCCAGAGTCTGTTCCCTATGTCTGTGTCTCTATTCCTGCCCTGCAAATAGGTTCATTAGTATCATTTTTCTATATTCCATATATATGCACTATATATCGGGGAAGGCAATGGCACCCCACCCCAGTACTCTTGCCTGGAAAATCCAATGGACGGAGTAGCCTGGTGGGCTGCAGTCCATGGAGTCGCCAACAGTCGGACAGACTGAGTGACTTCACTTTCACTTTTCTCTTTCATGCATTGGAGAAAGAAATGGCAACCCACTCCAGTATTCTTGCCTGGAGAATNTGGAGCCCCACCCCAGTACTCTTGCCTGGAAAATCCAATGGACGGAGTAGCCTGGTGGGCTGCAGTCCATGGGGTCGCCAACAGTCGGACAGACTGAGTGACTTCACTTTCACTTTTCTCTTTCATGCATTGGAGAAAGAAATGGCAACCCACTCCAGTATTCTTGCCTGGAGAATCCCAGGGATGGAGGAGCCTGGTGGGCTGCCGTCTATGGGGTCACACAGAGTCGGACACGACTGAAGTGACTTAGCAGCAGCAGCAGCAGCAGCATGCACTATATATATATTGACACTTGTTTTTCTTTCTGACTGACTTCAGTCTGTATAGTGGGCTCTAGGTTCATTCACCTCACTAGAACTGCCTCAAATGTGTTCCTTTTTATGGCTGAGGAGTATTGCATTGTATATATGTACCACAACTTCTTTATCCATTAATCTGTTGATGTATATCTAGGTTGCTTCCCTGTCCAGCTATTGTAAATAGTGCTGCAATGAACATCGGGGTCCATGTGTCTTTCAGTTATGGTTTTCTCAGGGTTATATGCCCAGTGGTGGGAGTCATATGGTAGTTTTATTCCTAGTTTTTTTTTTTCTTTTCTTAAGGAATCTACACACTGTTCATACTGGTTGTATCAATTTACATTCCCACCTACAGAGCAAGAGGGTCCCCTTTTCTCCACACCCATTCCAGCATTTATTGTTTGTAGATTTTTTGATGATGGCCATTCTGACTGGTGTGAAGTGATACTTAATTGTAGTTTTGATTTGCGTTTCTCTAATAATGAGCATTGTTGAGCATCTTTTCATGAGTTTGTTGGCCATCTGTTTGTCTTCTTTGGATATATGTCTATTTAGTTTTTCCTACCAGTTTTTGATTGGGTTGTTTGTCTTTCTGGTATTGAGCTCCATGAGCTGCTTATATATTTTGGAGATTAATCCTTTATCAGTTGTTTCTTTAGCAGTTATTGTCTCTGTCAAATGGGAATTTTAAAGAACATGTAATCCCTCTATCTCCCTAAGTCTGTGAATGAAATGTTTTACTCCCTACTTCCAATACCTACAGAGGAATCTGCACCTTCTACTTTCCCATACCATATCAGTCCCTACAGAGCCTTAGGGATAGTCATGAGCCTACAGCTCAGGAGAGAACAGGATGCCAAAAATGAAGGCTTGGGAAACACTATTTCCAGTATGCTCTGGGCTGAAGGCTTCAGGAGTAGGGAAATAGTTATCCTCACTAGCAGTATGTGGTGGTGGGAATCAAAGACACGGATATCCTGAACTGATGGGAAACCCTGTCTTTCTGGGTCAGGAACGGCATCTGTGTCTGCCGTGCTATTTTCTAGGGCAGTGAGAGCCAGAGTTCAGTGTGAAAGCAGCACAGTACTGGTGAATATTTAACAACAAAAAATGTGTATAAGCTTCCCTAAACAACAAAAAATGTGTATAAGCTTATTATGTACATAGCTTATTATAAATTTTGCTTATATGAAATATGTGTAGCACATAATTTATAAATAATAACATGTACAATACTCTTTATCATGAATTCCATATAGCAAATTGATCCTTAAAGAATGTTTTTATTGATTTTTGCTGAACTCTTTTACCCATAGCTCACCTATAACAGTTGATGAGAGAGTATAATTCAACATGAATGATGGTTGCTGTTTTTATTTATGTTAATAAGTAGGACAAAACTGAAACAAGGACAAATGTTGGAACTTGTTTGAGAATACTGTGAACTTTGTTGAATCAGATAATAGTTTTAAAATATTAGAACACTTCCTAAATTTTTAAATGTTGTATTCACAATATGATGGCTTTGCAGTACACTTTTAAGATTAATATACATTATTAACATTTTCTTCATTTTTTTTAAGTCTAGACCATGGGTTGGCAAAATTTCTTAAAAGGCCAGATAGGAAACATCTTAGGCTTGTGAGCACTTTCATATCTGTTTCAGTGAGTCATCTCTGACATGGAAATGGAAAAGTAGAAATGAATGGGCACGTGTGTGTTCCAGTAAAACTTTATTTTCAAAAATAGGTGGCCAGCCTATAGACTACATTTTATCAACCCCTGATCTAGACAATCAACAAAATAGTAGATCAAGCCTTAATTTGGGATTTGCAGATTTCCATGGTGTAAATACTCTCACCATGACCAACTTTAAGCTGACATGCCAGTGGGATGGCATGGAAGTCAGAGTTGCATCTGTATTTTATTGTGTCTATATAATGTACCTACATTTCCACCATACAGATACAGTAGATATACATAACTTGAAGAGATATACATAACTTCAGAGTATAGATAATAGTAAAATTAGAGACTGATAAGCTCTGAGTATGTATTAATGTTTTTATATAAGTCAAACTATTTTCTGTAATTTATTGAATTGTAAATTTATGTACTTTAATTTTTTAAAATCTGAGTATAGTTGATTTACAATGTTGTGTTAGTTTATATCATTTAATTTTTAATAATGATTGTATTTAACAAACAGCTTACAAAATTCCTAAACATTTGACAGTTGGCTCTTGTGAGCTGTTTGAGGTGACTTCAGCATATCGCTATGTAAGAGGGGGCAGAAATATTGGTCAGTGGTAGCTCAGGGAGAGTTGGGAGGACTGGATCCTTGAACCAAAAAATGAATCAGAAATTGAGACTCTGGTTTACCAAAGACTTACCTTTCATTCTGTGTATAAGGGTTCCATAGCCCATGTCATACTGGTAGGCAAGGACAAAGCCTAATGGAACCATAGGAAAGATGAGGACGGGCTTCTTCCCTTTAATTGCTCTGATTCAAGAACAAAAAATAATTAATATAAAAGAAAAACCTATAAATACATATCTCTGTACTCAATTAAAAAAAAGTTACCTGCTTTTTGGAAGAATATCCTACATTTCAGAAGGTACTTAATTCTCTATGGAGATAGGATTTCCTTATTCATAATTCCTCAGCAGATTCTGCAGTTCTCTGGTAGGGTGTATGAGCCTATGATTTGTTCATCTTTATTTGATGTTGGGGCTTATATTACTCACTTTAAAAATATGTAAGTACTGATATTTATCCCTTAGGGATTGTGGAGATGAATTTGTAGAGACCTTCTAGCTTGGTGTAAAGTCAATCCTCTCCCTTACTTACACTGTAAAGTGGAGAAAGGTACAGGAGAAATCTAAGAAACTAAAGGGAGAATTAACTATTACTATCCTTGTTCTACAGAGTTACCCCCAAGCACTAAGCTATAAGAGTTACTTTGTTGACATACATGTGTTAGACTATTTACGTCAAAGTCCTATTTGGCCAACTTAATAATATAATCATGGCAACACAAAAAGAAATGGAAGAAAATTTTAAAATAAATAGCAAACATACCCAGCTGTTAAAGAGATGGCTGTAATGCCAAAAAAAGTTCCAAAATATTTGAGGAACTCCCGAGACCAAGCTATCTGCATAGCCATTTGTCTTTCTCTCATTTCATTCTGCATTATTAGCTGCCTTTCCAGCTGAACAAAACAAAAGACAAAAGTATAATTATACATATTTGAATCTGAGTACAGAGTTAGTAATCTGCTTTTCCAGTGCATTTTCTTTCTTAAAATTTATATTATTCATATATTATATAATTTATAATTATAAATAATTTTATAATAACATATTCCATTTTTGTATTTATCAAAGAGGGAAGAAAAAAAATGGTTTGGCATTATTTATACCAATTCAGTTCAGTCGCTCAGTTGTGTCCAACTCTTTGCAACCCCATGGAATGCAGCACGCCAGGCTTCCCTGTCCATCACCAACTCCCTGAGCTTGCTGAAACTCATGTCCATTGAATTGGTGATGCCATCCAAACATCTCATCCTCTGTCATCCCCTTCTCCTCCTATCTTCAATCTTTCCCAGCATCAGGGTCTTTTCCAATGAGTCAGTTCTTCCCAGCAGGTGGCCAAAGTATTGCAGTTTCAGCTTCAGCATCAGTCCTTCCAATTTATATTCAGGACTGATTTCCTTTAGGATGGACCGGTTGGATCTCCTTGCAGTCCAAGGGACTCTCAAAGAGTCTTCTCCAACACCACAGTTCAGAAGCATCAGTTCTTCAGTGCTCAGCTTTCTTTATAGTCCCAACTCTCACATCCATACATGACTACTGGAAAAACCATAGCTTTGACTAGACGACCTTTGTTGGCAAAGTAATGTTTCTGCTTGTTAATATGCTGTCTAGGTTGGTCATAGCTTTTCTTCCAAGGATTAAGCGTCTTTTAATTTCTTGGCTGCAGTCACCATCTGCAGTGATTTTGAAGCCCAAGGAAATAAAATCTCTCACTGTTTTCATTGTTTTGCCATCTTTTGCCATGAAGTGATGGAGCTGGATGCCAAGATCTTGGTTTTCTGAATGTTGAGTTTTAAGCCACCTTTTTCACTATCCTCTTTCACTTTCATCAAGAGGCTCTTTAGTTCTTTGCTTTCTGCCATGTGTGGTGTCATCTGCATATCTGAGGTTAATGATATTTCTCCTGGCAATCTTGATTCCAGCTTGTGCTTCATCCAGCCCAGCATGTCACATGATGTACTCTGCATATAAGTTAAATAAGTAGGGTGACAATATACAGCCTTGACGTACTCCTTTCCCGATTTGGAACCAGTCTGCTGCTCCGTGTCTGGTTCTAACTGTTGCTTCTTGACCTGCATACAGATTTCTCAGGAGGCAGGTAAGGTGGTCTGGTATTCAGATAACCAAGATTACTTATATATCCGTTATCATAAATAATTACTTTTAAGCTTTATATTCCATATATTTTCTATTTGCTTACTAAAACACACCATGAAAATTTTCCTTGCAATGTCAGGAAGTGAGGAAGATAACTGCTATTTTCTCTTTAAATTTTTCCAATTTCTCTTCAAGCATTCCTATCCCTAATACTCATATCACCCTGAGTATTATACCTTATTTGCCCTAAGGAGGTGCAGTATATACCACAGAAAATTTTTGTTAAAAGGGTGGGTTGAGCTGATCTGTTTTACTTTAAAACAATGCTCAAATTTTAGCTCATCAGTTTTGCAAAGTATTTTGGGAGCTCAGCTTGGATGGCTGTTATGGAGATTCTCTCATTAAGAACAAAAATACATTTTACAGCAGCTAAAATCAGAATCCAGTTAACATTGGAAGGTTAATCTGGTGTATAAAAATTGTTAATAGGAAGAATTCATGGTGCAATCATTTCCAATTCTAATTGAAATTTTGAAGTGAAGTGAAGTGAAGTTGCTCAGTCGTGTCCAACTCTTTGTAACCCCATGTACTGTAGCCCACCAGGCTCCTCAGTCCATGGGATTTTCCAGGCATGAATACTGGAGTGGGTTGCCATTTCCTTCTCCAGGGAATTGAAATTTTAGACAAGCATTTAAATTAGAAATTGATTCTTTAAGTTTGATTTAAAAATGAAAACAAAAGCAGATTGTAGGAAGAATTCATTATGTAGTTATCCATTTCTGGGAAAAGATACTTCTGATATTTGTGTACACATGCAATTTAAAAATAAAATATTTCACTATTATAAGAAAATAATGGTTAAGTCCTGAAATTGAAAAAAATATATTATTTTTGCATGTTTTCCTGTTCTAATTTATATGGATCTAAGAGTTCTGCAGAAAAGTGAGCCTGACCCAGTCATGACCAATAAATCTTAGATTTGCTGCTTTTTAATCCCTCTAGTGAGCAGTCATTTCTTTTCAAAGACAATGCTAAATAAAAACCTAAACTGAATAGCTACAGATAGGGAGAGAAAGGTCAAACTGAGAAACAAACATAAGTGTAATTAGAGTTTTATGTTGTAAGATTTTTTGTGCTATAAGCATTTCCACACAGGCTTTTTGTAAACATAATTTTTAAAGTTATTTCTTTAAAATTTTTTTTATAGTTGATTTACAATGTTGTATTAGTTTCAGATGTACAGCAAAGTGAGTCAAAGTGATTCAGTTATATATATGTATATATACACACACATTCTTTATCAGATTCTTTTTCATTTAGATTATTATAGACTATTAAGTTTCCTGTACTATAGAATAGGTCCTTGTTGATTATCCTTTTTATATATAGTAGTATATATAGGGTAATCTCAAACTCCTATTTTATCCCTCCCCCCTACTTTCCCCTGTGGTAACCATAAGTTTATTTTCTTAGTCTGTGTGTCTGTTTCTGTTTTGTAAATGAATTTGTCTCATTTTTTTTTAGATCCCACATATAATTGACATCATGATATTTGTTTTTCTCTGTGTGACTTACTTCTCTATGTCCATCCATGTTGCTGTGAATGGCATTATTTCATTCTTTAGTGTGGCTAAGTAATATTCCATTATATATAGTACCACATCTTTATCCATTCCCCTCTCACTGGACATTTAGGTTGCTTCCATGTCTTGGCTATTGTGTTAATAAATAGTGCTGCAATGTACATTAGGATGAATGTATCTTTCTGAATTATGGTTTTCTCTGGATAATTATATGCCCATGAGTGGGATCCCTGGATCATATGACAGTTCTATTTTTAGTTTTTTAAGGAACCTATAGTGGCTATACCAATTTACAGTCCTACCCCCAATGTAGGAGGGTTCTCTTTTCTCTACACCCTCCCCAGCATTTATTGCTTGTAGACTTTTTGATGACGGTCATTCTGACTGGTGTAAGGTGATATACCTCCTTGTTGTTTTGACTTGCATTTCTCTAATTAGCTTCATTGAGCATCTCTTCATGTGCTTTTTGTCCATCTGTATGCTTTCTTTGGAGAAACGTCTATTTAGCTCTTCTACCCATTTTTTGATTAGGTTGTTTGCTTTTTGATATTAAGGTGCATAAGCTATTTGTATATTTTAGAGATTAATCCCTGTCAGTCACATCATTTGCAAATATTTTCTCCCATTGAGTGGGTTGTTTTTTCATTTTGTTTATGGTTTCCTTTGCTGTGCAAAAGTTTTTAGGTTTACTTAGGTCCCATTTATTTATTTTTGTTTTTAATATTCATTGCTGCAGGAGGTGGATCAAGTCAAAAAAGATATTGCTGTAATTTATGTCAAAGAATGTTCTGGCTACATTTTCCTTTAAGAGTTTTATAGTATCAGTCTTACATTTTGAGTTTATTTTTGTGTATGGTGTTAGAGAATGTTCTAATTTCATTCTTTTATATGTAGCTGTCATGTTTTCCTAGCACTACTTATTGAAGATACTATCTTTTCTCCATTATATATTCTTGTCTCCTGTGTTAATTGACCATAGGTGCGTCAGTTCATTTATGGGCTTTCTCTCCTGTTCCATTGATCCCTATTTCTGAGAGACATATTAATTAAATTGAAAAATTATAAACAAAGAGAAAATGTTAAAAGCCACAAGAGAAAAACAACAAATAACATACAAGGGAACCTCCTTGAGATTACCAGATGATTTTTCAGCAGAAATTCTGCAGGCCGGAATGAAGTAGCATGAAATATTTAAGGTGAAGAAAGGTAAAAACCTACAACCAAGGATACTTTACCCAAACTATTCTACCCAGCAAGGCTTTCATTCAGATTCAACAGAGAAATCAAAAGCTTTACAGACAAAGCAAAATTCAATACCACCAAGCCAGAGGAAAAAGAAAAAGCTACAACTAAAAACAAGAAACTTATGAATGAGAAAGCTCACCAGTAAAGATCCACCTGGGGCTTCTCAGGTGGTGTTAGTGGTAAAGAATCCACCTGCCAATGCAGGAGACATAAGAGATGTGGGTTCAATCCCTGGGTTGGAAGATGCCCTGGAGTAGGAAATGGCACTCCAATCGGGTATTCTTGCCTGGAAAATTCCTTGGGCAAAGGAGCCTGGCGGGCTACAGTCCATGGGGTCACAAAGAGTAGGACATGACCAATCAATTGAGTACATACAGAGATAAACATAAAGTAAAAGCACGAAATAATCCACACACAAATATGATATCAAAATGAAAAATTGTGAGAAGAAGAGAGTCCAAATGCAGGATATTGGAAAAGCATTTAAAATTAAAAGACCAACAACTTAAAACAATTTTTCACACACACTGAAAGTGAGAGAATGGAAAGAGGTATTCCATGCAAATGGAAATCAAAAGAAAGCTGCAGTAGTAATACTATATCAGACAAAACAGACTTCATAGGCTGCTATAAGAAACAAAGACACTACATAATGATCAAGGGATCGATCTAAGAAGACAACAGTTGTAAATATATATGTATCCAAAAAGTTATGACCACCCTAGATAGCATATTGAAAAGCAGAGATATTACTTTGCCAACAAAGGTCTCTCTAGTCAAGGCTATGGTTTTTCCAGTAGTCATATGGATGCGAGAGTGGGACTGTGAAGAAGGCCGAGTGCCAAAGAATTGATGCTTTTGAACTGTGGTGTTGGAGAAGACTCTTGAGAGTCCCTTGGACTGCAAGGAGATCCAACCAGTCCATTCTAAGGAAGATCAGTCCTGGGTGTTCTTTGGAAGGAATGATACTAAAGCTGAAATTCCAGTACTCTGGCCACCTCATGTGAAGAGCTGACTCACTGGAAAAGACTGATGCTGGGAGGGATTGGGGGCAGGAGGAGAAGGGGATGACTGAGGATGAGATGGCTGGATGGCATCACCGACTCGATGGACGTGAGTCTGAGTGAACTCCGGGAGATGGTGATGGACAGGGAGGCCTGGCGTGCTGCAATTCATGGGGTCACAAAGAGTCAGACATGACTGAGCAGCTGAATTGAACTGAACATAGGAGCACCTCAATATATAAGACAAATGATAACAGCTGTAAGATTTTCTTTTATAATCCTTCTGAGTATTTATTTTCACAAGAGGTACATTTTTTATTATGTGCCATTTATTCATACTCTCTTTTTGTGTGTGTGTGTGTGTAATAAAGTTTTATTAAAGTATAAAGGAGATAGAGAAAGCTTCTGACATAGGCATCAGAAGGGGGTAGAAAGAGTACCCCTTGTTAGTGTTAGCAATGAAGTTATATACTCTCCAATGAATCCAAAGAACGTCTGGAAGTGTGATGAAAACTAAAGTCTAATTTGATAGTACTGATTAGCAAGCAAGGATAGGAAATATTAAAAACAATAGTGGCTCAGTATTGGTGATGGGTCTGGGAGGCAGAGGAGCCACAGGAAAGACAATGGTAGAAAGGGAAAGGCATGAACTGTCAAGAATGACACTGGCATCACTGACTCTCAGTTAGCTCTCCCTATCTTAAATACAAAATGAATTCCAAGTGAATCAAAGCCCCAAATGTACCAAATAAAGTGATACATGTATTATAAGGAAAATTTGAAGACTGCTTGTGTATCCTTAGGAAGTCAAAGACCTTTCCAAGGAAAACAAGAAACTTGAAAAAAAAAAGATGAACAGATTTTATACATGAAAAAAAAATTCGCTACTTCACTCCTATTAGGATGGCTACTATGAAGAAGAACAACAGAAAACAAGCATTGGCATGGGGCAAAGATGTGGAAGAAGTGGAACCCTTGTACATTGCTGATGGGAATGTAAAATGGCACAGCTGCCACAGAAGATGGTATGGCAATTCCTTAAAAAAAATTAAACACAGAATTATCATTTGATCTGGCAATTCCACTTCTGGGTGTATACCCAAAAGCAACGGAAGCAGGGACTTGAATAAACACTTACATACCCAAATTCATTGCAGCATTATTCACAATAGCCAAAAAAGTGGGAGTAACCCAAAAGGCCACCAATAGATGAATGAACAAACAAAACAAGACATATACATGAAATATTGAAGGTGAAGTCGCTCAGTCATGTCCGACTCTTTGCAACCCCATGGACTATAACCTACTAGGCTTCTCTGTCCACAGGATTCTCCAGGCAAGAATACTGGAGTGGACTGCCATTTCCTTCTCCAGGGGATCTTCCCGACCCAGGGATCGAACCCGGGTCTCCCACATTGGAGGCAGACGCTTTAACCTCTGAGCCACCAGGGAATTTTAACCTTAAAAAGGAGAAAAATTCTAAACCATGCTCCAACATGGAAGAAACTCAAGGACATTGTGCCAGTTGAAATGAGCCAATCACAAAATAGCAACTATTATATAACTCCAATAATATGAGGTACCCCGAGGAGTCAAATTCATAGAGACAGAAAGTAGAATGATGATTGCCAGGGTTTGGGGAGAGAGGGAGTCGAGAGATAGTGTTTGATGAGAACAGAATTTCAGTTGGGAAAATGGAAAAAGATGGATGGTGGTGATGGTTGCATGAAGGAGCATGATGAAAGGGTTAAGAATGTGTGTGAGTCCTGCAATCAGACTGCCTGCAGTGAGTACTAATGCCACACTTACAACACTGTGTCCTTGGGCAAATCACTTAATTTCTCTGTAGCTCAGTTTCTTCATCTATAAAATATAGAAAGTAATAGTAACTACCTTACTGGGTTGTCACGAGGACTACATTTTTAATGAGAATAACATGTAGAAATAATACAGCCCCATGGCTGAATTCCAGAGAAGGCAATGCCAGTGTTCCAGTACTGGCAATACTCCAGTATTCCTGCCTGGAAAATCCCATGGATGGAGGAGCCTGGTAAGCTGCAGTCCATGGGGTCACTGAGTCAGACATGACTGAGCGATTTCACTTTCACTTTTCACTTGCATGCATTGGAGAAGGAAATGGCAACCCACTCCAGTGTTCTTGCCTGGAGAATCCGAGGGATGGTGGAGCCTGGTGGGCTGACCCCCAAAGACCAGGGTCTATGCGGTCGCACAGAGTCGGACACAACTGATGCAACTTAGCAGCAGCAGCAGCAGCAACAGCGTGGCTGAATTCAGAAACATCTATTAAAATTTAGACTTCCCAGGTAGCTCAGTGGTAAAAAATCCACTTGCCAAGCAGCAGATATGGGTTCAGTCTCTGGGTCAGGAAGATCCCCTGGAGAAGGAAAAGGCAACTCTAGTATTCTTGCCTGGGATATACCATGGACAGAGGAGCCTGGCTAGCTACAGTCTGTGGGGTCACAAAAGAGTTAGACATGACTTGGCGACTAAACAATAACATTAAAATTTAAAATACACCTACCCCTTGATCTGTCAATTCCACTTTCAGGTCAAGTCAAGACTTAATGAAAAATGGTTGTTTTTTTCTGTTATTTGTATCATCATCATAATTATTCCTATGCAGCTATTTATTCTGACATGGAAAAATCTTTCAGCCTATCATATGTGTATGTCTGTGTGTCCTTGGCTATATATGTATTTTTCCCTTGAAATCTGTTTCTTTCCTTATCCCCATCACCACTACTTAATCTTAGTCTTCCCATGTCCTTCACTTACCATTATACTCTGGGTTCATTCTTTATGAGTATAAAGAAGTTAGATACCATACTAGGAAATTAAGGTCACATGATAAGCCTACAACTGGGTCAGGAAAAGAAACTGTTGACTAGGTCCTGCTCACACCACCCCTCAATGAGGAGCGTGTCTGGGGTGTCTAACGAATAGCTAAGTGTGGCCAGAATGGAATGAACAAGGGGGAAAGTGATAGAATGTGCAGTCAGAGGTGACTCCAAAAGACAGATCATCCAGGGCAGTGCTTCTCAAGCTCTAACATGCATATGAATCATCTGGGAATGTGTTAAAAGTAGATTCTGATTCAGTAAGACAAGGAAGGACACATGATTCTGTATTTCTAATAAGATCCTATGTTGCTGTTTTTAGAAAATAGACCATATTTGAGTACAGTGTAGATCTTGTAGGCCTTTGCTGGAATTTTAGTAAAAATTCTCAGGAAGATGGGAAGCTACTGGAGTGCTCTGAGCCAGAAGTGTGGTTTAACATTTTAACAGAGCAGTCTGACTTTTAAGAATATCGTGTACCTAAAACCCATCAGCACATATTTTTACCACTTGTAGCAGCAATGCTCATAATAGATCCAAATGAATCAATCTAAATATCCATTAACAGTAGGATGGATACATAAATTATGATATATTTGTAAAATTGAATACTAAAAACCATGGAAAAAGAATGAATTACTGCTACAAGTAACAATGTGGATAAACCTCACAGACATGAACTTAAAAAAAAAAAGAATACACATTGTATGATCCTATATATGCATGCGTGCATACTAGGTTGCTTCAGTCTTATCCAACTCTTTGCAGCCCTATGGACTGTAGCCCCCCAGGATCTTTCTTCCATGGGATTCTTCAGGCAAGAATACTAGACTAGGTTGCCATGCCCTCCTCCAGAGAATGATCCCATATATATGAAGCATTAAAAATGGCAAAATTAATCTATGGAGGCAGAGGTCCAGATAGTGGCTGCTTTTAACAGTAGGAGAGGCAAGAGGAAGCCTCCTAGGTTGAAAATGTTATATATATTGATCTGGATGGTAATTATGTAGGCATAAATGTATTTAGAAATTCATCCTCTATACACAAGATATGTACACTTTACTGTGTCTATGATATACTTCAGAAGAAAATAAGAGGTTGTAAGGGAGCAGGGTAAAAACTGCAAAAGCCACTGGGAGGCTGTAGCACTAATCCAAGGAAAAGATGGGGGGCTGGAATAGAGTGATAGCAGTGGAGATACAAAGTGGTTGGACTGTGGAAATGTTTGGAATTTAGCACTAAAAATTGTTTTCTGATGGACTGAATAATAGGATGTGAGAGAAGGGGAAGAGTGAGAAGTGATCCCAGGTTTGTAGTAGCCTGAGCACAGCATACTGGTGCCACTTATGGAGACGGAGAAGCCTGTAGGAGGAGTAGATTTGATGGGTGAGAATGGGGTCAGAATGGGGAACTAGGGATTGCATATGTTAATTTGAGATGTTTGTGGATATAAAGGTGGCTATGTCAAGTGGGCAGTCTGTAGCTATAGCCAAAGTCTGGGCTAGCAATAGAAATTTGAAGTCATCAGTTATATAGCTGGTGTTTGAAATTATGAGACTAGACAAGCTCCCCTAGGAAGTGGGTGTAGATGCAGAAGAGAGGACAAATGTGATCTCAATCAGGGCCACTCCAGGAATGCACAGGAGTCAGGGAGAAGACGAGGCAAAGAGAGGGGTCTAAGCTGGTGTGGTCAAGGAAATAGGACGAGAACCAAGAAATGCTTTCCCAGAAAGGAACTAAACAGTGTGCTTCAAGGAGTGATCAGTGATCAACCATGTCAAGAGTTGCTGAGAAACTGAGTGTGATGAAGACTGAGAGATTATTTATATTGACTAGTAAACATCTGAAACTATGCCTGTCACAGAGTAAACGTTCAAATATCATAGGCTACATGAAGAATATCATAAAGCCTGTGTAAATCAAATCGTTGTTCTTGGCAGGAGATCGTGTTTTACAGTGAAGAGAGTAAATGCTCTTCAGCAACAAGCTCACTCTTTTACTCTTTCCCTCCAGCTCTTGATATTTTGGCTTAAAATGGGAAGAGTAAAGGATCTTCTCCTAGGGAAGTAGCCTAGCTTTCAGTCCTAGAGATGATAGACAAATGAAGTGTTTTATTGGCCTGTTCTGCAGCTTAAACACTTAAAGGGAATGTCTTTCTTCAGGGAAACAGGAATACCATGTGTTCAACCTCCCTGTGCTTCAGTTTCCTCATCAATAAAATGGGATTATCATGCTTATTTCATGATGTGTAACAAAGATTCAGTTCAGTTCAGTTCAGTCGCTCAGTCATGTCCAACTCTTTGTGACCCCATGGACTGCTGCATGCCAGGCCTCCCTGTCCATGACCAACTCCCGGAGTTTACTCAGACTCATGTCCATTGAGTTGATGATGCCATCCAGCCATCCCATCCTCTGTTGTCCCCTTCTTCTCCCACCTTCAATCTTTCTCAGCATCAGGGTCTTTTCCAATGAGTCAGGTCTTCGCATGAGGTGGCCCAAGTATTGGAGTTTCAGCTTTAGCATCAGTCCTTCCAATGAATATTCAGGACTGATTTCCTTTAGGATGGACTGGTTGGATCTCCTTGGTGTCCAAGGGACTCTTATGAGTCTTCTCCACACCACAGTTCAAAAGCATCAATTCTTACAGGTATTAATATATTGCCTGGGATATACCATGGACAGAGGAGCCTGGCTAGCTACAGTCTGTGGGGTCACAAAAGAGTTAGACATGACTTGGCGACTAAACAATAACATTAAAATTTAAAATACACCTACCCCTTGATCTGTCAATTCCACTTTCAGGTCAAGTCAAGACTTAATGAAAAATGGTTGTTTTTTTCTGTTATTTGTATCATCATCATAATTATTCCTATGCAGCTATTTATTCTGACATGGAAAAATCTTTCAGCCTATCATATGTGTATGTCTGTGTGTCCTTGGCTATATATGTATTTTTCCCTTGAAATCTGTTTCTTTCCTTATCCCCATCACCACTACTTAATCTTAGTCTTCCCATGTCCTTCACTTACCATTATACTCTGGGTTCATTCTTTATGAGTATAAAGAAGTTAGATACCATACTAGGAAATTAAGGTCACATGATAAGCCTACAACTGGGTCAGGAAAAGAAACTGTTGACTAGGTCCTGCTCACACCACCCCTCAATGAGGAGCGTGTCTGGGGTGTCTAACGAATAGCTAAGTGTGGCCAGAATGGAATGAACAAGGGGGAAAGTGATAGAATGTGCAGTCAGAGGTGACTCCAAAAGACAGATCATCCAGGGCAGTGCTTCTCAAGCTCTAACATGCATATGAATCATCTGGGAATGTGTTAAAAGTAGATTCTGATTCAGTAAGACAAGGAAGGACACATGATTCTGTATTTCTAATAAGATCCTATGTTGCTGTTTTTAGAAAATAGACCATATTTGAGTACAGTGTAGATCTTGTAGGCCTTTGCTGGAATTTTAGTAAAAATTCTCAGGAAGATGGGAAGCTACTGGAGTGCTCTGAGCCAGAAGTGTGGTTTAACATTTTAACAGAGCAGTCTGACTTTTAAGAATATCGTGTACCTAAAACCCATCAGCACATATTTTTACCACTTGTAGCAGCAATGCTCATAATAGATCCAAATGAATCAATCTAAATATCCATTAACAGTAGGATGGATACATAAATTATGATATATTTGTAAAATTGAATACTAAAAACCATGGAAAAAGAATGAATTACTGCTACAAGTAACAATGTGGATAAACCTCACAGACATGAACTTAAAAAAAAAAAGAATACACATTGTATGATCCTATATATGCATGCGTGCATACTAGGTTGCTTCAGTCTTATCCAACTCTTTGCAGCCCTATGGACTGTAGCCCCCCAGGATCTTTCTTCCATGGGATTCTTCAGGCAAGAATACTAGACTAGGTTGCCATGCCCTCCTCCAGAGAATGATCCCATATATATGAAGCATTAAAAATGGCAAAATTAATCTATGGAGGCAGAGGTCCAGATAGTGGCTGCTTTTAACAGTAGGAGAGGCAAGAGGAAGCCTCCTAGGTTGAAAATGTTATATATATTGATCTGGATGGTAATTATGTAGGCATAAATGTATTTAGAAATTCATCCTCTATACACAAGATATGTACACTTTACTGTGTCTATGATATACTTCAGAAGAAAATAAGAGGTTGTAAGGGAGCAGGGTAAAAACTGCAAAAGCCACTGGGAGGCTGTAGCACTAATCCAAGGAAAAGATGGGGGGCTGGAATAGAGTGATAGCAGTGGAGATACAAAGTGGTTGGACTGTGGAAATGTTTGGAATTTAGCACTAAAAATTGTTTTCTGATGGACTGAATAATAGGATGTGAGAGAAGGGGAAGAGTGAGAAGTGATCCCAGGTTTGTAGTAGCCTGAGCACAGCATACTGGTGCCACTTATGGAGACGGAGAAGCCTGTAGGAGGAGTAGATTTGATGGGTGAGAATGGGGTCAGAATGGGGAACTAGGGATTGCATATGTTAATTTGAGATGTTTGTGGATATAAAGGTGGCTATGTCAAGTGGGCAGTCTGTAGCTATAGCCAAAGTCTGGGCTAGCAATAGAAATTTGAAGTCATCAGTTATATAGCTGGTGTTTGAAATTATGAGACTAGACAAGCTCCCCTAGGAAGTGGGTGTAGATGCAGAAGAGAGGACAAATGTGATCTCAATCAGGGCCACTCCAGGAATGCACAGGAGTCAGGGAGAAGACGAGGCAAAGAGAGGGGTCTAAGCTGGTGTGGTCAAGGAAATAGGACAAGAACCAAGAAATGCTTTCCCAGAAAGGAACTAAACAGTGTGCTTCAAGGAGTGATCAGTGATCAACCATGTCAAGAGTTGCTGAGAAACTGAGTGTGATGAAGACTGAGAGATTATTTATATTGACTAGTAAACATCTGAAACTATGCCTGTCACAGAGTAAACGTTCAAATATCATAGGCTACATGAAGAATATCATAAAGCCTGTGTAAATCAAATCGTTGTTCTTGGCAGGAGATCGTGTTTTACAGTGAAGAGAGTAAATGCTCTTCAGCAACAAGCTCACTCTTTTACTCTTTCCCTCCAGCTCTTGATATTTTGGCTTAAAATGGGAAGAGTAAAGGATCTTCTCCTAGGGAAGTAGCCTAGCTTTCAGTCCTAGAGATGATAGACAAATGAAGTGTTTTATTGGCCTGTTCTGCAGCTTAAACACTTAAAGGGAATGTCTTTCTTCAGGGAAACAGGAATACCATGTGTTCAACCTCCCTGTGCTTCAGTTTCCTCATCAATAAAATGGGATTATCATGCTTATTTCATGATGTGTAACAAAGATTCAGTTCAGTTCAGTTCAGTCGCTCAGTCATGTCCAACTCTTTGTGACCCCATGGACTGCTGCATGCCAGGCCTCCCTGTCCATGACCAACTCCCGGAGTTTACTCAGACTCATGTCCATTGAGTTGATGATGCCATCCAGCCATCCCATCCTCTGTTGTCCCCTTCTTCTCCCACCTTCAATCTTTCTCAGCATCAGGGTCTTTTCCAATGAGTCAGGTCTTCGCATGAGGTGGCCCAAGTATTGGAGTTTCAGCTTTAGCATCAGTCCTTCCAATGAATATTCAGGACTGATTTCCTTTAGGATGGACTGGTTGGATCTCCTTGGTGTCCAAGGGACTCTTATGAGTCTTCTCCACACCACAGTTCAAAAGCATCAATTCTTACAGGTATTAATATACACAAAAGTGTAGAACAATGCTAAGGCACATAGTGCTAAATAAACAGTAGATACTTATATTATCATAATGATATCAGTGTCCTCTAGCTAAAGACTACCAGGAACATGCCTCTAGTTAAAAAAAAAAAAAACGTCATGGACCTGCTGCAGTAAAGGAGACACATACTGTGGGAACTGTGAGGAGTCTCAGTGAGAAGGTATTAGAAAAATATGTATACCATATAGACTTATGCCAGGTGATTTGGGGGAGGTTCAAAGATTGTTTGAACTGGGTACTGCCACAAAGTTGGAGTGCTTCCCATGATTGGAGATCTTAAGCCTTCTCATCTAGAAGGTAAAAAAAAAAATCAAGCAGATCTAAATGGTAAATAGTAAAGATGCAGCAGCACTCATATTAGTCAGGGTTGAGGGTGCTCGGTCATTCTGCAGTTTAGACAATGTTAATATCTTTGTTTGCTAACATAATTACAGAGCGGTCTTGCCTGATGGTGGTGATCTGTGAAACTGCTTATGTTCCACAGAAGGCTAGCAGGGACTAGCTGAGAGTGCCAAGTCCGCTCCTAGCTGTCAGTTGGAAAGTTTTCTTTCTCATTCTGTATAAAATGACCTGTGCTTTGAGGGGGTGATTAAAAGACTTCAGGAAGACTTTCAATTTCCTCTGACAATATCTGACTTATGAGTCATCAAAGAGAGCGTGGAGAGGTGGGTGAAAGGATACACTGATTGAGAACTCTGTGCTAGATGCACCCATCATCCGTGCTTTGCAGGTGAGCTGCTCTCTGGGAGCTCTCTGAAAAAGAAAATTAATGGGTGACTCAAAGTGAGCCCAGGGAGAAAGTATCAACAGGAGGTGAGAGGAGTTTGCTTCTGGCTCTTGGAGCAAAGGGATCCTGGCACACATTGCAGGATAAGATGGCATTCTCCTAGGTAACCTCAAGCCATTAGGAAGATGAAGTGGAAAAAATAGCTTCATAGTGAGTAAGAATGACCTTCCCTGAGGGACGGAGCCCATGGAAAAATCCCAGCCAGAATGTACATCCAGAAAACCAAGACGCCAAGAGGAAATATCAAGGAAGAGAAAGGAGCTAGGGTGAAGTTTCCAGGGGTCTGAAATGTAAACAACCAGGAATGGTGGTGTAGTATGCCCACTAGCCCTAAGAAGGAATCTTTTGGTTCAGATAATCATTGTGGAAATGCAGGGGACTGAATGCAAGCTTTCTAGAAAGTTCTGAAACTCTGGTGCCAGCCTTCATTTGAATCAGGCTAGGAGGGTTTTTTTATTTAGCATTCCAGCATTTGCTCACTCTACCTAGTTAAGTCCTTGTTTATATTTTGCTTGCCTTTCTCCATGTAAAATTATCCTATAAAACCATGGATTGCCAGGGAATGACCTGACATGTTGACAGAATTAAGGCAGCCTGATGTGAGACCAGTTTCAGGATCTGAAAGACCACAAGAGAGGCCAGATAGAGTGGGCTCGGGCAGAGAGGGTCAAAGAGGCAGGCTGTAGAGTTTGGAGAAACTTCCTGCCTGGCCTCTATCCCCATGGGCTCTAAGAGCACAATAAATATTATTATATCATTCTCACCCTTCCTCTACAATGCTTATTCTCTGTGGTATTACATAATTCACCAACCAAGTTGGAGTCTGTGGCTTTGGATCCAGAGAGATCCAGATGATCAGCCTCCTTTGGTTACTAGTTATCTGATCTCAAGCATGAAACCCTATACCACAGTTTCCTCAGCCTATAAAATGCAGCCAGTAATACCTTCCTTGCAAGGTTATTGTGAGACTTAGAGGTAATATTTGTAAAAAAGGCAAGCCCAGGGAGGAGGAAACAAAGGATGATGAAGCCAATCAAATCTACTGTGATGCTTTCCACATCTCATGTCAAGTGGGAATATTTTGGAAGAGGAATTTTTAAATGTCTTCAAAATATAAAATGACTTAAAAAAAAATCTATTGACTAACATAATCCTCAACTCAAAGGGACATTTGCACTTTTAAGTCTCCCTACCCTAAATATCAAAGTAGCAAAAATTTTCTAAGAATAGCAATTGAAGGATATATAGCATATCCTAATAGCCTGAAAAATAATTGCTGAACAGATGTTGACCATGAAGGACGTTAAAATTTGTTTCTGATGTTTAAATGTTTCTGTGTATGTAAAGATCATTAAGTTTACCTAAAATCATTGGTTTGCGTAAACTCTGGATAAAGCAATATGATATTGATTTTGTGCTAAATCAAAGTAAGATTTCTTTCTACAAAATCGAAATTGATGACATTTGTTTACTAAGGTATAATAAGAAATAGCCAAGATGTCCTAAAACATTGTTGGGGGTGGTAGGGGGGTGTAAGATAATAGAAGGAAGTCATAACCTACTGCAATACCAACTTTATCTACATCATCATATTTCTCATGAGGGTAGCATACTTTGGTTTTGTGTTAGAAAACTCCACAGTACTTTGTCACATGTAGGAAACAAAGGTGACGTCACATCAAGCAGTTCTTAAAGGCTTTGGTGAGAAGCAGTGAGAAACTGGTGTTGACTGAGCTCTTCCTTCCAAGCATCACCTGTCATCAGTGGCACAGATTTTTGAGACCGTCCTCCAGAATCAAAGGTAGGGTCTGTGGCTTCGAAGCAGGAGAAAGTTTGGCCCTTAACTGTCAAACCGTGAAACGAAGCAGGTAGCCTCATAGGTTTCCTGGTGTGTGCACTGATTTTTGTGCTTTGTCCATCCTAGTTGTCCTCAGTTTTTTTAGCTAGCCAACCCACGCTGAAGCTGGTGAGTTAACTGGGTTCGGTATTAAAATTTGAACTGAAATTCAAAGGGAAAGTATAAAATTTGAACTGAAATTCAAAAGGAAAGAAAGGAAAGAAAGGTTGGCTGGAAAGCCTCAAGTAATTTGGATGTACCTTCCCCTTACCCACTGCTAGCATGCTAAAGGTTTTGGGCATCTTCTCCCTAACTGGGCAGTCCTAGGCCAACCTCCTTGGCTGCAAAAATGCACAGAGGTGAGAAGCTGGCCTGGCCTGGGCAGAACTGAACTGATTTCTTAGAAATCTGACATCTTACTGTGAGATCCTTACGGGAGAAAGGCAGCAAATCTCTTAGAACAACAGTTCTGGGGAACTAGCTGCTGCTGCTAAGTCGCTTCAGTCGTGTCCGACTCTGTGCGACCCCATAGACGGAAGCCCATGAGGCTCCCCCATCCCTGGTATTCTCCAGGCAAGAACACTGGAGTGCGTTGCCATTTCCAACTAGGGTTTAATCAAAATGAGACTTAAAAAGGCTGAACACTGTGCAAATGCTACAGTTAGTTACATAAAAGTGCAAATGCTGGTTTGAATCTTGGCTCCACTGTATACTGACAGCGTGACTCTAGGCAAGCTACTTAACCTTTCTGTGCTTCAGGTTCCTCATCTATAAAATGGGAATAATAATTGGATCGCCTTACTAAGTTATCATGAAATAAAATATGAGAATACATAAAATTCTCAGAATAGTGGCTGGCATTTACTATGCACTCAGTAAAAATTAGTTACTAGTATTAGTGACATGTTTCTTTATTAAAATAGCTAATGGATGTGAAAAATTATTTGTAGTGTTACAGTAAAGAGACTTCACTCTGCCGTTTTCATTTTCCCTCTTGGTTGATAGAAGTTGGGGCAGGGGTTGATGAATTGTTGCTGCTTTTGTTTTTCAGTCACTAAGTTGTGTCCAACTCTTCTGCAACCCCATGGGCTGTAGCTCACTAGGCTCCTATGTCCATGGGATTTCCCAGGCAAGAATATTGGAGTGCATTGCCATTTCCTTCTCCATGGGATCTTCCCAACCCAGGGATTGAACCTGTGTCTCTTGCTGGGCAGACATATTCTTCACCACTGAACCACCTGGAAAGCCCAAGTTGATGAATAGTATTTATTTTTCTCCTTCCATCTATTTAATAATAAGAAGTAGATTTGAACAATGAAAATCTCATAATAATATGAAATAAATTTTAAAAGGCTTCTGTGTATTTCTTATACCTCCTGTTGACTTTCAGCATATGTACTGTGAAAGGTATAGATTTTTTTTAAATTAGCTCTAAGCAGTTAAATAATGTTTGTTGTAAAATCTCACTAAGACAAGTGTAAATAATTATGAATACTTTTTCATAACCATACTTCTCAAAGCAGTTTCTTCTATACTTTAATATGGTCTTTCAACATTAATCTTTTTACTTAGCAGCAGATGATATGTGCTTTCTCAAAGGGAAATTTAGATTAACAAACAATTTTTCTTTTTTTTCTCATCTGTTGTTTTATTTTGGTTCCATATATTCTGTTACTAGTTTGTAGTTTATATTCACATTTTTATTGCTTTAATAAGGACTTTCCTGGTAGCTCAGGTGGTAAAGAATCTGCCTACAATGCAGGAGATGCTGGTGCAATCCCTGGGTTGGGAAGATCCCATGGAGAAGGAAATGGCAACTCACCCAAGTATTCTTGCCTGGGAAATCCCATGAACAGGGCAGCCTGGTGGGCTACAATCCACAGGGTCTCAAAAGAGTCAAACACGACTCTGATTAAACACAAACACACATTTCTTTAATAAGTTGATAATAAAGACCAGCTAACTCAAGGAATGAAGTAATTTCCTTCTAATAATAGTTAATCATTTATTGATTTAAAGTAAAATTAATCCTTCCTGAGTAGGTTCCAAAGATAATCTGAATAGATTAGGGATCTAAATGTTTTTAAAAATATATAAAGCTGTACAAATACCATAGGGTAACATGGGTGACTGCCTCTTCAACTTTAATACAAGAAAAGGCTTTCAAAATAAAGACTCAAAATGCAGAGGCAATAAAGGATTATTCATTTGAATACATGAAAAATTTTTAATTTTTTTCATGGCATAAAAACCCCGAGATAAAGTAAAAGATAAATGACAATCTGGGAGAAAATATTTGCAATATATTCCACAAACAAGAGATCAATATTGCTAATGTATAAAGAACTGAGAGACAGGGACAAAAACCAATGAACAGATAGTTCCCAAAACAAGACATATAAATGGCTCTCAAATGTGAGAAAATGTTCAAGTTTACTCATCATTAAAGAAATCCAAGTTAAAACAATACTGAGGTACTATTTCTTCCTATCAAATTGGCAAAAATTAAAAAGCAAGACTACACATTCTGTTGCAGAGACTCTGGGAAAATAGGTATTCTCAAATTGGTACAACCTTTCTGAAGGGAAATACCTAAGTGGCAATACCTAACAGAACTATAAGGCACCTGCCTTTGACCCAGTCGTCCCACTTCTGGAATTCTAGTCTGACGGTATACCTCCAACACAACAAAAATGTAAAAAACACAGGGTTATTCACTGAAGCACTATTTGTAACAGCAAAATATTGGAAATAATCTAAGTACTTCTGGTAGGCAGAATACTGCTTCTCCCCAAAATAAGTCCATGTCCTAATGCTCAGAATCTATGAATATATTACATTACATGGCAAAAAGAGCAGATGTAATTAATTAAGGAACTTGAGATGGGGAGATTATCCTGAATTATCCAGGTTGGCCCAATGTAATTACAAGTGTCATTGGTGAAAGATGGAGGCAAGAGAGTCAGAGTTAGAAAGATGCTACACTTCTGGCTCAAAGAGGGAGGAAGGCGACATGAGCCAAGGAATTTGGGCAGCCTCTAGAAACTACAAAAAGCAAGGAAAGGGATTCTCCCCTAAACCTTCCAGAAGGAATGCAGCTCTGCTGACAGCTTGATTTTCTTCCAATGAGACCCATTTCAAACTTCTGGCTTCCAGAATTGTAAGATTATTTTGTGTCTTGGAAATTTGTCATACTAATAGGAAACTAATACAGTGCCCAAACATAATATGAATAAATTATAATATATCCACACAATGGAGCATTATGCAACTGTTAGAAATGAGGAACAGCTCTATGAACTGACTGGAATGATCCCCATGATAAACTGTTAAATGAAAAAAGCAAGTTACTAAAGAGTATCAGTAGTATGCTACCCTTCATGTAAAAAAGAAGGGGACATAGGGAAAATACACGTCTGTCAGTCTATTGTGCAAAAGATGCAGGAAGGGTAAACCGAAGACTAGGAGATAAGACACTTAAAGAGACAGCATGGGAAAGGATGTATAAAGAGGATATTAGGAATAGGTTAGCAAGGATGAGGACGGAGGGATGCTTCTTTGAGTGTAATATTTTGTATAGCCTTAATTATTAGAATGTTTTGTTTCATATACTCCCCTACCCTGTAACTAAACTCAACCTGGATATGGAGAGAATACAAAGTATAATTGTATTGCAAATGAAAAAATCACCCTGAAGGAGCCTAGGAAGAACTAATCTAATTTACAGAAAAACAGTAGCTTGACTTGACAGTGTAAAAGGGAAAAGAACAGGCAAATAATGTTCTCTGGTTAGTGATCCTGTTTCTCATCAGGATACGTATTGGCAATCCTGTAACTATTTCATGTTTCCACTAGGATTGAAGTGAATATACTGTAGAAAATGAGAGCCAGGTTTTTCACTGTTTGAGAAAAAAAACTTAAATATAAAGAAAAAGGAAAGGTCAGGAAGAAACATCATAATGCACTGGAATTAGATGCATCAGGATGAACTCATGGTTTAGAATATGAACTACTTCTTTGTAGAGGTCTGTGTATATCCATGGGTTGGTATATAAATGCATGTCTTTGCTGAAAGGATCTAGGAATAATGGCCATAGCAGTAAGCACACTTAGAGCCAAGATCTTGGTTTCTAAACACCATTTTCTAAAAAACCAGGACTCTGAATGAGTGATTAATTCCAGGCCTGGGACAGGAGCAATATATATGAACTAACTTATGATCACAGATAATGAGCAAAAAAAAAAGATGGGATATGCCAAAGGGACATAGGAATCAACTGGAAGGAATTCCCAATAGTCAAAATAACTTCAGCCATAAAATAAATAATCATGGTACTAAATTATAACTCATAGAATAATATGTCCATACAACCATATTGGTATAAATAGTGAATAAATAAATACATGGAGATGGAATAGCTTTTCCAGTGAACAAATATAAATGGAATGAAGGAAATAGAAAGTTACCATTAGGCAAACACCACAGTAATCATTTTTCCATGTAAGATCCCTCCAATGGATGCTAAAAGCAGTAGGCAAAAGTTTGAGGAAAAGCAAGACAGTAACAGACTCTCAACATATCTCTTCAAAGATATTTATCAATAAGAAAAAATAGTAACTTTCCCTTAACCAAGTGACCAAAGTTTAACATTACTAGTAATAAGACCTACCAACGGTATTCTCTGATATGACACAAAGAGAAAGACATAACAGCATTCTGTGGTTTAAGAATAAGGTGTATTGATTCATGTCAATGTACGGCAAAACCAATACAGTATTGTAAAGCAAAATAAAAGTAAAAATTAAAATTAAAAAAAAAAAGAAAGTACATTGTACAAAGTACAAAGTAGTACATTGAATACATTGAAAGCAGTAGCTGGTTGCCACTCTTTAGTAGCCTGTAATCTATTGGAAACATAAGATGTATACAAGAAGAACCATAAGACTCTTTTTCTTTTAATAAAACAATACAAATTTTCTTAAAGTGACTGGTACAGTAAGCATAAGAAAGATCAGAGATGGTGAAATAGGATGACCTGAAGGAATTGGGGAAACCTCACAGAGGAATTGGATCTCTGTTGAGTGAGTGTGGAGGACAGGTAATCCTAGATAAGCAGTGGTATGAGACCCTTTGAGTTTTATCTCAGTTGAACTTTACAATTTATCATAATGCATTGTTTGGTCTATTATTAAAAAAAAAAAACACAAAAAACACGATTGTTGGGTAGGTCAGACTTTGTATATACTATGGTCTTTAATTGCAAATAAGGATAAAACCAAAACTTCTAATATAGTTTCTTACCAAGGTTATGTAGTTTACAGATATTTACCCATCAGCCCTATAATTCTTCTGAAAGGGTTAGTGTTTCATGCTTGTCTTTAGATCTTTGAACTTTTTTCTTTTATCTTTTTTTCCACTGTTATTTCAAGATTAAACTTGTTAAACCAAAATCTGTCACAGGGGCAAGAAAGAAAGTTGTTATGAGCTTGTTAAAAAGTGTTTTTATCTTGTTGGGCTCTTGATAACATTTCATGTCAACTTAGCAAACCAGTGAATCGAATGTCCCATTTTGAAATAAATGACTTTCTCCCCCCCGCAAAAAAAAAGAATAAGGTGTAAAAAGTGCACAAACTCAATCTAGTCATGAGAAGAAGTTGGAAAAACCCAAAGTGAGAGAAATTATACTAAATAACCAGTTCAGTTCAGTTCAGTCGCTCGGTCGTGTCCGACTCTTTGCGACCTCATGAATTGCAGTACACCAGGACTCCCTGACTATCACCAACTCCCGGCATTTTGCCTTTTCATACTGTTCATGGGGTTCTCAAGGCAAGAATACTGAAGTGGTTTGCCATTCCCTTCTCCAGTGAAATAACCAGTACTTACACAAAAAGTACTTATCATGGAAGCAAAGGAAAGAATGATAAACTGTCACAGAGCAAAGGAGACTAAGAAGAAACAACAGTTAAATGCAATATGAGATCTGGGATCCCTGAAACACAAAAGGAATATGAGGAGAAAACCTGGTGAAATTTCAGAAAGATCAGTAATTTAGTCAACAGTATTGTACTGATGTTAATTTGCTGGTTTTGGTCACTGTACTATGATTTTATAAATTGTTAGTACCGAAGAAAGCTGAACAAAGGGTATACATAAACTCTCCTATTGATGGTTTAGCAACTTTTCTGCAAATATAATATTATCTCAAGCTAAAACATTTCTTAAAATCTGGATTCACTCATTCTGCATTTTAGTAACTTTATTCAAGAATAATGATATTTTAGCTTTCCCTCTTATATTAAGTATTAAGGATGTTTATAGGGTTATTTTTTCTCTCTAAAATCCTTCTCCCCCTGTTGCCCCATATTTTAAGGAGGAAAATGATATAGAAACAAGACACATATGAGAAGTCTAAAGATTTTAACAGCAAGCCTACATTACATTATTTCTGAGATAAATGGGGTAAGTCTGGGTGTGTATACATTGTATGTATTATGAAGATTTTAGAGGAAAGCAAAAATAATTATTAAAGCCATAGGATCATTTTTTAATCAATAGTTTTGGGCCCCAAACTCTGCATATACTGGGCATGCAGTAAATGAGTTAATAAATAAGAATATACTTAATGAATTGAGTTAATAAATAAATCAGATAAATAAATAAGAGTTAATAGATACTCCCTGCTTGCTCAAGCAATGAAGAACTAAAAATAAAATTCACTCTGACTAGATTTATGAAAATAGAATTATAGATGAGGGAGGAAACTAAAAGGAAAAGCTTCCTGATCCTCTATAACTGGATTCATTGGTTTCATTTAAGATTGTGAACAAACCTAAAACCAGTGTTCCCCTTAGAGAATTTGAGTGTAGGATGGGTCTTGGACCCAGCCTGGAAGAGCTAGGCAGCAAAGGATCAACTTGGTGGTTTGACCCTTCTTTGTTATTTGTTTACCTTTGTAGAAGGTAATGTCTATGGTACCAATGACTTCCAATAATTATTTTTCTTTCATTTCTCACCATAGACAATATACCGGAATTCTTAGTGTTTTCATTAACTCCTCTAAGGGATTTCAGACAAATTATCTTGTCCCACACTTGAAGACTTGCTGAACATTTTTAGAAGTTTCTTTAAAAGTTTGGAAATTCATTAGGTATTCTTTGCATTTATACCCAATCCTTCATAGTATAGTTAACTTATTTCCCTTCATTCCACCTTTAGTAAAAAAGACACTAGCAGCTTACCACTGTCTTGAAGTTCAGGCACTTGAAGATCACTAACAGGTCAAGATGCTCATTTCAGAGGGCCTGGGCCCAGGTGAACAACTTCTTCATCTGAGCCAGTAACAGAGCTAATCTTTACTGCTCAGTATCTAAATTCATGCTTATAAAGAATAAACCTTATACTCAGATAACTGGATATTCACATTCAAAAGAATGAAAATGGACTCTTACTTCATACCATATACAAAAAATGAACTCAAAATGGAACAAAAACACAAATATAAAAGCTGAAACTATAAAACTCTTAGAAGAAAACACAGGTGCAAATCTTAATGATCTTGGATTTGGCAACACTTTCTCAGATTATGATACCAAAATCATAAGCAACAGAAGAAAAAATAAATTGGACTTCAGTGAAATTTAAAACTTGTATGTATCAAAGAACATTGTCAAGAATAGAAAGAACCCACAGAATGGGAGAAAATATTTGCAAATCTTATATCTGATAAGAATTGAGTATCCAAATAAATAAGGAACTCTTACAACTCAACAAGAAAAAGACAGTCCAATTTGGAAATGAGCAAAGAACTGAAAGAGATATTTCTCCAGAGATGTTATACAAATGGCCAATAAGCACATGAATAATATTTAATGGTATTATTACTCATTATGGAAATTCAAAAATACAATAATATGCCACTGTAAACCCACTCGGAATGGCTAGAATTTTTTTTTAAAGGAAAATAACATGTATTGGTGAGGATGTGGAGAAACAGTAATCATGGTACACTGTTATAGGAATGTGAAATAGTAAAGCCACTGTGGGAAACATTAGTGGTTCTGGGATAAATTAAACATAAAATTGATCATGATTGAGCAATTCTACTCCTGATATAGATACTCAAAGGAATTGAAAAGTAGATACTCACATAAAAATGTGTACAAGTATTTCTATAAGCAGCACTATTCACAGTAGCCAAAGGGGAAACAATATTACTGTCTTTAAACCAGTGGATAAACAAAATGTTGTATATTTATACAATGGAATGAATAGGCGTGAAGTACTGATTCATTACACAACACAGATGAACCTTGAAAAGATTACACTATTTGAAATAAGCCTGACACAGAAGACCACATATTATATAATTCCACATACATGAAATGCCCAGAACAGGGAAATCCATCAGGACAGAGAGCAGATTAGTGGTTGCCAGGGTCTGAAAGGATGGGAGAATGAGGAGTGATTGCTTAATGGGTATGGGGCTTCCTTTTCGGGGTGAGGGAAATGTAATGGAATCAAGCAGTAGTGATAGTTGTACAACACTGTGAATGTACTAAACATCACTGAATTGCACACTTTAAAATGGTGAATTTTATATTGTGTGTGTTTTACTGCAATTAAAAAAAAGAATCTCAGAAGAGGGAGGTTAAGAGCAGGTACCCAGGATGGGGACATGGCAGAAATGAGTTTCAGAGGAATAAGTTGAAGACAGTTGTGAATGAAAGCAGTAGAATCAAGCTGCTGTGTCCTTCTAAGCTCCCACTGGGGGTGAACTTGTGTTAATCACACTTTCACTTATTCCAAGGTACTTCTTGGTTAAGAAGTACCCTGACACTTCTTAGTCTTGAGCCAGCTCCCACTTGGTTATCCTTTTGCTGTAGATGGAGTGGGCTGCTTTCCTCTCCTCTTCAGTATCTGCTCTACATTTTGAGTTCCTTGTCACCACAGGACTCTCTACAAACACTGTACTTTCTTGCTTTCCTTAGAACATCAAGCCCTTCTTATTCTAAGATGTTGGTACAGCTTTCACCTCCAAAAAATAAAAAATAAAAATAAAGCAGATGGAGGGCATAAGAATTATAGATATTGGGAGTTATAAGGATTTAAGCAATTTCAATTTCTCGTAAGCTATTTGCTCTTATTTGCTGTTTTAATTTTTATATATTTGAAGAAGCATTTATTGAGTCTACACTGTATTTCACATTATAAAAATAACTCTAGCATATACCACGGTATAGACAAATTACAACCATGGCTTAAAACAGCACAGATTATTATCTTTACTTGTGAACATTGGCAGTCCAACACAGGTCTGAATGGGCTAAAATCATAATGTCTGCAGGGCTGCATTCCTTTCTGGAGAGTGTAGAGGAGAATCTGTCGCTAGCATTTCTCAGCTTTTAAAGGCAACCTGCATTCCTTGTCTGGGGGTGCCCTCCTCCATCTTCAAAGCCAAAAACATCACATCTCTCTGACTCTTTGGTTTTTAACTCTCTACTTTTAAGGATTTGTGTGTTTAGATTGGGTCCACATTGATAATCCAGGATAATTTTCCCACCTCAAAGTCTATTCCCTGAGTCACATCTGCAATAGTCCGTTTGCCATGTAAAGTAATATGTTCATAGGTTTCAGGGATTAGGGTGTAGACATCTTTACAGGGTCTTTATTCTGCCTGCCACATTCATACCACAAATATCTGGTTATTTGCAGCATACCTCACCATCTTCCCACCAAATAAGATGAGACGTTCCTTGAATATAGAGCCTGTACCTTTTACATGTCTGAATCCTGCTTAGCATGTAACACTTAATTTCATATATATTAAATAACTATATTTTTGCTTTGTAACTATACCTCATTTTCTTAACACCAAATGATATACAGGTGTATACAGCCTTTGCTTACAGGTCAAAGGCTGGCTCTTATGTAATTTTTTTGTCATGAGTTTGTTGCCTGCTCTTAGTGAACAATTAATAAACTGCCCTCTAATCTTTACATGGACCATGACTGCTTTGCCTGCAAAAACACTGCAGAACAGCAAGGACCCATGGAATCTTTTCTTCCCTCCTTTTTTTCTGCTTTGTCCTTATAGTTTATATCCTATTTTAAAAATACCAAAATGCTTTTCTGGCCACTTAGATCATATATTATGGGCTTCCCTGGCGGCTCAGATGGTAAAGAGCCACCTGCAATATGGAGACCCGGGTTTGATCCCTGCTTTGGGAAGATCCCCTGGACAAGGAGATGGCAACCCACTCCAGTATTCTTGCCTGGAGAATTCCACGGATAGAGGAGCCTGGTGGGCTATGGTCAACAGGGTCACAAAGAGTCGGACACAACTGAGCAACTAACACTGGGTCATATATAATTGATTTAGGTGTGCCACCTATTGGCATTTTTAAGAACGTATTCATTTTTACCTGAGATACTTGGCTGAGTACAGCCATCCATTCACTATCTGCAGTAACAGAGGCTAGACAAAGTAGTGAGAAACTGACTTTTGCTGATGATCTGAAAACATTAAATTGAGTAGTGTGAATTCTCCTCAGCTCAACTGCAACCAATTTTTAAACAAAAGAGAAACCTTTTTGATCTGAAGCCTTTTATAAATTTTTATTAACCAGACTCCAATGATTGATTTAACTTAATGATTAACTTACTTAAACTGAAAACTTATTTGGCTTTATCGCCAATGTATGCTATATTGTCACTGCCAATCACCAATTACAGTTATGTAGCCAAAGGAAAGAGCAAAGGTTCTCAACCCAGGCTGTGGATTATAGTCCCTTGAAGAGCTTAATACAACTACATGCCTGGCCATGAAGAGATTTGATCGGTCTTGGGTGGGACTTGTACATTCAAAAGACCCCCTGAATCGAATCTGAATCTGAATACAGCCAGAGTTGGGAACCTGGACAGTGGTATAAGATGTAGCTGAATCTCTAATTCTGGTCCTTTCTTCTGAAAGAAAAACACCAATAATGTGGAATTATTAAGTTATGATTTATCTTTTTTTTTTTTACCAAAAAAGTAGAACTTAAACCCACTGGGAAAACGATTCTAGTTATTAGGCTTCTTTTAAATAAATGTGTTGCTTTATTTCTTCTATTTCTCCTTTTTAATTGAAGTGCCATTAAATAGGAAAAGAGCCAAGAGACATGCCATCACAGGCTAGAGATATTAGTAGGCCAAGTGTTTTAATTGGGGTTTCTTAAACCTCACCTTTGAAAAATTTACATGTCATCTCCCACCCTAGGGACCCATTTCTTCCATTTTCAGAGCCATGCTTAGTTTTAGGGACTCTGGGACATTCCAGTCTAGCTTTAGCTGTCTGGGTTCATTCAGCATGTAGGGAAGAACCCATAGGTAGCTTCAGGGGTATTGTGATAATATAATTATTCAATTTAGTCATAGACTCATCCATGTTCATTTTATTATGCTTCATAATTTACAAATATATTCTCTTATATATATATAAAATATTCCATTATGTTTCTTATTTAAAAAGAAATAGCTCCAAGCCTTAAAATGATGCTAGATGTGCAATTCCTTTAAATGTGAAGCATTTAAGGACCAAGATGATCTTCCCAAACTGCTACAGATGTGTATGCCTCTCCCTTGGCTGCCCCAGTTAGGATGAAAACTCAGGCAGCTTTAGTGTTGGAAGGCTGCTTCAACTGTGTTGATCTACACTATTTTTTTTGTCATTCTCCATAAAATGAAAAGTAAAATAGTAAAGTATATCCTGGTCAACAAGGAAAAACTATCATCCTAACCAACACACGTGTTGGAAGAAATCAGTCTGCCGTTGACCTGAGCATTCTTGCTGAGTAGGTTAAGGATACAGGCCCTGCTCTTCGACCAGGCCATTTGTCAGGGTTGTGTTTATAGTGACCAACTTTGAGGGATGAAGCAACATCTCTTCCCAGTCAGAAAGCAGCCTTGCTCACCATTCATGATAAAAGTGATAGATTCTACAAGCTCACTGTTCTTCACCTATGTCACAAACCCATGCATCCACCTCAACATCCAACCAGGCCCACCTTCATGGGGCTTCCATGGAGCGCAGAGAAAACTAGCAGCCACACTATGCTCATGCTGCTTGCTGTGCTGGGACCAAGGCTTCTGCCAACACCTGTGAAACAACAGCAGGCTAACTTGTTAACTTACAAATAGGGTAAAATTCCAGACCTTTCGTGGAGCCTGCCAGTTTGGGGACAAAGATAAGGTGCTGATAGAGATGGTGTTCTGGAAGATACAGGAGAAGGGCCCTTGTTGGTTGGGTTAGAGGGTATCAGAAAGCTCCCGAGATCTGGAAGCAAATTCTTTTGCACAAGTGGTGGTGGGAGTAGGAGGGTAGAATAAAGATCTCTCATTGTCTTATGTGTTAAGTGAGCCTGAGAAACAAAATGTAGGGTCCAAACAAGACTCCCAGATGGTGCTTTGGTTGTGGCACATTCTTCTCTGGAGTAGAAGGAAAGGATGTCATCATGACATCAGTGGGGCAGCAAGCCCCTCTCCCCAGCCAAAAGGCATGCAGTGTGGCTGCGGCTGTTGGGTCAGGGGTTCCATAAAGCTGAAATAGTGGTGTCAGCCTTTAGGATATAGAACTCTGCATAGACTTAATACATCAGATATTTGTTTGCTGAGTCCAGTGGTGGGAAGCCCTTTGAAACTGAGAGTAAACTCAAACCCTTGCTGACTGGCTCTGAGCTGCTCTTTGCCTTCTCCTCTCCTCCAACTTGAGCTGCTTCAGGGAAGATGGCTGAGTGTGCCAGGGAACTTCAGGGAGGTGAGAAGAGGGACTGAATGTTTATGGCTTTGCTGGATATGGGCACCATGCAGGGAGGGTGTGCTGAGTGCCAAGGTAGTCCAAAGTGCTAAGGATGCAGGGCGAAACAATGGCACCAGTGTTGGCTAAAAGAAAGATGCCCCTGAGCTCTCTAGGGGCCAGGAGAGCACAGGGGAGGAAACAGTACCAATTCCAGGATGAGAAGCCAAAGGGAAAAAACACATTTGTGTTCCCTATCTTCCCCAGCTGGGAAATAGCCTAATCTCCTGAAACTATCATGATAACCCCTGAAGTACCTATGTTAAAATCTTTGGTCTTTGTTCCCATAGAGCAAAATATAGCTGATAGGGTTTGAGCAGTTTGCAGTGAGAAAAGGAAATTAAAGTACACTGGACTGATTCAACATAACTGCAGTTGTGTCCCATGACTATAAATGTATAATGTACTTTGTTTTACTTGCTTTTATTGTAAATGTTCATGGTGACAAGAGGACACTCTCCCATTGAGGAATTCTCTGACCCCTTCCAAGAGGTCTAATAGAAACAATATATTCAATAGAGACAAAAAGAGAAAATCCCAGCCATCTCCAGAAGCCACTGCCCAATATAAGCAGCGCCACATACTGGACACAGGCTCCAAAATGCATCCTGGGTTAGTTTTCTGGGCTGCCATGGCAAGGTACAACAAACTGGGTGGCTTCAGCGACAGAAATAAACTGTCTCAGCTTTGGAGGCTAGAAGTCCAAAGTTAGGATGTTAGCAGGGTTGGTACCTTGTGAGGGCTGTGAAAGAAGGCTCTGTTTCAGGACTCTCTTCCTAGTCACATGACATTCTCCCTGTATGCATGTCTTTGTGTCCAAATTTTATAGCTGTCATATAGCTGGATTAGAGCCACCACCCTAATGACCTCATTTTAACTAGATTACCTCGGGGGAGATCTTTATCTCCAAATCAGATCACGTTCTGAGGTAATATGGGTTTGGATTTTAACATAAGAATTTGGGGATCGGGTGGGTTCCAAACCCGTAACTTACCCCTTTCAAAAAAGGGAGGCACTTTTGCTCCCCCCTGCTTCCTTGGAGCAGTTTTCTCAGAGCTATAAGATGCCATCTCCCAGACTTGGAGTCCTAAATATTCCCACCAAATAAAACAATTCTCTACTTTAAAAAAAAAGAAAACAGGGAGGCAGTTAATTGGCCTGTTACTGCTGCTGCTGCTAAGTCGCTTCAGGCGTGTCCGACTCTATGCAACCCCATAGACGGCAGCCTACCAGGCCTATTACTAAGGTCCTGTTAAAAACCTAACCCCTAGAGAATTTGTAACTCTCAGGTCTGACATCCCCATTTTTGAGTAGATCAACTAGGACATGAAAATACAAGGAAAGTACCCATTTGCTGAACAAATTAAAGTAATAAATTTGAGGATGTGGCCAGCCTGGCCCTAGTGTCATCTCAGTTTTGCATAAAGTAGTAGAAACTACTCTACTACTTTGGGGAAAACTTTATCCCCTACTCTGACACCTGAAGCAAAGCTACTGGCTCAATAGGCCCTTTGGATTCACAGTTTGTCCTAAATGCCTGGGCCTGGTTCACCTTTGGTTCATCTAAGCTGAAAACTAATGGTGCCGACAGTGCTCCTGCCAATCTGACCTCAGTGCCAGCTATAGTGGGCAGAAGTCAAGGCTGTTCTCCAAGCTCTGGTCAGTCACACTGAGGGGCAATCTACCATGGGCCCTGAATGTCCCTACACATTCTGGACAGGCCAAGAATGCAAGGCCCAGACTACTGTTTGTTCAGGCCATTTCTTGAGGTTTTCCTTGAGGAAGGAGTTATAAAGTTCTCCCCATCTCAACTCCACCAGCTCCCCACTCACTAGAAAAGCAGTAGATTCCCCAAGCCCAGTGTTCCTCAAGGGTGGCACAACCCACGAGTGCACAGCACCCATGTGAACCCATCCTTGTCACCTCCATCAGACTTGAGAAGCATGGGGAATTGACAGGAACCTCATGCTTATCCTCTTACTGTGCTGTGAGTAAAAAAAAATGCCTCTGTTACACAGAGGTGTCTCCTGTGTTCTGCCAGCATCCATGGAATAGTAATAGGCTAATCTCTTAGCATGCAAGTAGGGTAAATCCTAAAACCTTCACAGACCCTGACTTCTATGATTTCCAGAGGTCTTGGACAAGGGCTCTCTGAGTATGTAACACACTCTGTTGGTTCATAAACCTAATGTTTGGTCACCTCTCGGTCACTTTATTCTGTTAAATAGTTCAGTTGCCCATTCTTTGCAATAGTCCATTCTCCCCAGAGAAATATTTATCTCGTAGAAAACACTCATCATAATAATAATGACAACAGCAATGGTTATACTATCGCCTCCAGTTTACAGGTTAGGAGACTGAGCACAAGCCACACAGTGAGTCAGGAGGTGGAAGTGGGATTCAAACCCAGGCTGCGTTGCTTTAGTCCTCACTTTTAACCAGTCACTATATGTCTCACAATTGGACCGTCTACTCCTAGGGCTATAATGAAACGCAGAGGCCTAGAGATCTATGTTAGAAATCTTAGGAAAGTAACTTCAGTCAAACTTTTAATACTTGATTTTGACATACAACATTTTTTTTCAAACTTAAACTGTTTTATTTTGTATTCGGGTTTAGCCGATTAACAATGTTGCAGTAGTTCCAGGTGAACAGCGAAGGGACTCAGCCGTACATATACATGTATCTGACGTACATTTAAAAATACTTTTTAATAACATGTAGTCGGCAACTAGACAATCTTCTACTTTGCTTTGATCTTTTAATCTAGCCATTGTATAAATCCAGTGTCAAATGTTCATACTCTATTAAAATTTATTGTTGCTGTAAAAAATTATCAAACAGTGGCTTGAAAAGTGAAAGTTGCTCAGTCACGTCTGATTCTTTGCAGCCCCGTGGACTGTAGCCTACCAGCTCCTCTCTCTATGGAATTCTCTAGGCCAGAATACTGGAGTGGGCAGCCATTCCCCTCTCTGGGGGATCGTCCCAACTCAGGAACAACACAAATTTATTGCCTTCCAGTTCTGGAGGTCAGAAGTTCAGAATGGACTAGAGGGATGGCATTCCCTCTCGAGGTTCTAGGAGAGAATCTATATCCTTACCTTTTCCAGTTTCTAGAGGCTGCCTGAACTTTTTACTCTATCTTCAAACTTAGCAGCATAGCATCTGCAAATTTCTGTCTCTCTCTGACTCTGATCCTCCTTCCTCCCTCTTTCCCTTATAAGGACCTTTATGATTACCTTGGACCCATCAAGAAAAACCAGGATATTCCAGGATCTACCCCTACAAACTCATCAGCTTACTCACACTGTAAAGTCCCTTTTGCCATAACATACTGACAAGGGGATTAGGATGCAGACATCGTTTGGTGGGGTGGAGAAGGGGCATTATTCTGTTTGCCATATACTCTATAAGCAGTTATCTTTTCCTTCTTTATGGAAATTTTTACATTAGGTATCTAGATTAAAGATTTAAACAAGTCCATTCACCAGATAATTAGTAGTCCACTTCATCTTGTCTTTGAGGGTAGAGCACCGAGAGCACTTTACCTTTGGCGAGGTTAAGGAGAACATAGCACTGAAACACATGTGACAGAAACTTTAACCACTGTAACAACATAAACTTTTTTTTTAATGTACCTGAAGTCGGGAATTCATAAGCATGAACTCCTGTTGGCTTTTCATGTTCTCATTCATTGACTTTGAAAATATAAACCCCATCTTGACCTAAAATGTAAAAAAGCAAAGTTTAAAGCAGTGTATTCTACATGCATCCTCACATGCTCTATTTTTCAGGCTACCATGAGCTTAAGACAAAATTTAAAAAAAAGAAAATTTTCTAACCTGGAACACATTATGGATTCTAGTCTTTGCTCCTACCTAGCTGTCTGATCTTGGACAGACTTAACTAGCAGTCTTTTCTTGCTTTTAGTTTTCATAAAGCAGAAAAAGATAACTGCTTAGAGTGTACAGCAATGCCTTAGAGTGACAGAATAATGCCCCCGGCCATCATTTACTTATATAAGAACAGCTAACAACTAGATGATTTCCAAAATCTTTTCCTGTTCTATAGGTTCATATTTCCTGATTTTTCTTCCCACTGTATATCTGGAAGAACTAAACACACAAAAACAAACAAAATCTCTCATTTTTTATGAGGGGCAGGGTGAATACCATCTACTCTCTTACCTTCTGTATAGTTGGATGACAGAACTTTTACTTCTGATGAGGGGTGACTTAGAAGATGCATTGCACACCTCAAACACTGATTTCTCTGCTCTTTGCATTTATGCTTTAAGTGTATCAAGGTTACTATATCAATACTCTTCCTATAGTCCTTTCCCCTCTCTTACCCACCTTCTAGTTCCATCCACCCATTGTTAACATCCATTGACCATTGTCCTCTAGCCTCATTTTTCTCTTATTAAGCTACTATTAAGGTTCTCAAAATGGGGAAAACCTGAGGATACTTAAATGTCTTGGGAAACGCAAATTTTAAATGAATACTTGGTATCGTCTATCCTATTTATCTTACTTAAGAAGTTCTTAAGTGGGCTGGCAATTCTAGATAGTCCAGAACTCAGTTTGTCCTTAAGTCAACTGGGTAGGTACAGAAGACCTCAGTTAGTTGTTGATTCTGCCTTCAGAACACTACAAAGCTCAGGAAAGTTATGACTCCTCTATCCTCCTCAACAATGTTGCTGATTCTCTTTGGTAAGCCATTGAGCACTTTGTGAGCCTCAGCTCAGAGTGGTCATTCTTAATGCTTTCTACCCAGGATTCACAATATTCTGTGGGAACCCTGGGCAGAGCTCCTATTTTCCATACCCTCAGCAAAAAAATAAAATAAAAAATCGTGGGTTCTAGCTTAACTGGTGAGAAGATGAAGGAAGAGGGAGGACATTTCATGCCAGACATAATGGGTTATCCCTGCTAATGGGGCTCCAAGTGAGTGGATATTACATGTCAGACATCAGTGGCTTCCCTGTATTTTGGCCAGAGACACACCATGGACTTATAGGAGGCTCCAAGCCAGAGTGATCTTCAATGTTAGGCATAAGAAGCTGAGCCAGAGGAGGAGAGGCACAATCCTGAACAGGCCTGGGAAGTTGAGATTTCCCTACCCACCCCATCCCTCAGCTGCTGTCTTACTCCATCCTGTGACCAGAGGCACAGCCACCCAGTAAGGTGGAGAGATCTAGCAGTTCTCTCCTTTCTCCACTTTCACAGCCCTATGTCCATTGTCTCCAACAGCAGAGCAGAACTTGCCTGAAGGCAGAAGCAATATATTACCCATTTTGGCAGTCCCCAGAGTGTCTCTAGATAGCATATTCAAAAGCGGAGACATTAGTTGGCCGACTAAGGTCCGTCTAGTCAAGGCTATGGTTTTTCCAGTAGTCATGTATGGATGTGAGAGTTGGACTGTGAAGAACGCTGAGCGCCAAAGAATTGATGCTTTTGAACTGTGGTGTTGGAGAAGACTCTTGAGAGTCCCTTGGACTGCAAAGAGATCCAGCCAGTCCATTCTGAAGGAGATCAGCCCTGGTATGTACTTTGGCCACCTCATGCAAAGAGTTGACTCATTGGAAAAGACTTTGATGCTGGGAGGGATTGAATCCCTGCTAATGGGGCTCCAAGTGAGTGGATATTACATGTCAGACATCAGTGGCTTCCCTGTATTTTGGCCAGAGACACACCATGGACTTATAGGAGGCTCCAAGCCAGAGTGATCTTCAATGTTAGGCATAAGAAGCTGAGCCAGAGGAGGAGAGGCACAATCCTGAACAGGCCTGGGAAGTTGAGATTTCCCTACCCACCCCATCCCTCAGCTGCTGTCTTACTCCATCCTGTGACCAGAGGCACAGCCACCCAGTAAGGTGGAGAGATCTAGCAGTTCTCTCCTTTCTCCACTTTCACAGTCCTATGTCCATTGTCTCCAACAGCAGAGCAGAACTTGCCTGAAGGCAGAAGCAATATATTACCCATTTTGGCAGTCCCCAGAGTGTCTCTAGATAGCATATTCAAAAGCGGAGACATTAGTTGGCCGACTAAGGTCCGTCTAGTCAAGGCTATGGTTTTTCCAGTAGTCATGTATGGATGTGAGAGTTGGACTGTGAAGAACGCTGAGCGCCAAAGAATTGATGCTTTTGAACTGTGGTGTTGGAGAAGACTCTTGAGAGTCCCTTGGACTGCAAAGAGATCCAGCCAGTCCATTCTGAAGGAGATCAGCCCTGGTATGTACTTTGGCCACCTCATGCAAAGAGTTGACTCATTGGAAAAGACTTTGATGCTGGGAGGGATTGGGGGCAGGAGGAGAAGGGCATGACAGAGGATGAGATGGCTGGATGGCATCACTGACTCGATGGACATGAATCTGAGTGAACTCCGGGAGTTGGTGACGGACAGGGAGGCCTGGCGTGCTGCGATTCATGGGATCGCAAAGAGTCGGACATGACTGAGTGACTGAACTGAACTGAACTGAGGGTGTCTCTTTCCCACAAATGTTTCAGAAAGCATGACACAAGAGAAACTGTAGCTCAAACAGTTGCCATTTCTTATTTTTCTTTTGCACATAGGAGTAGATAATTGAATTTTTACATATGCAGCAAACATTTATAAAGAAAATAGCTGTCCTCTAATCCTATTTACACACACACATACACACACACACCCACACACACACCCTATATGTCAGAGTTGGGTCCCATAGAGTGCTTCTATTTATAAGGGGGTGGACTCTCCTCTGAAGTGGAGTTACAGTCCTTATCTAGGGAAGAGAAACTATCTGGACGGTTAGGACTTTGGCTTACCTCTTTCTTGGCCTTGCCTTCTTCAGTCTGGATTGTAGTTTGGCTCTATCAGGGGATATTCCCACAGGTTACAGGTAGAAGCTAAGCAGGAAGAATAGCTTCCCTGTAGTTCCCAAAGGAGACCACACCTGAAAATGAGTACACCACACCTTGTGAACTGTGCCCTGGAGTTCAGTATTCTCAACCTTCCCCTCTTTTCCGACCCTAACAGAGCCATTTTCCAAAGTCTGGCAGATTCCTTAAGGTTTCCAGAATATTCTCAGCTTTCAATCTCCAACTCACAAAATATATACAGTATGTCCCCTACATACAAACAGATTCCATTCCAAGAGGACGTTTGTAAGTCCAATTTGTTTTTAAGTCCAACAGAGTTAGCCTAGGTATCCAACTAACATGATCAGGTATATAGTACTGTACTATACTAGGTACACATGGACTGATGTGATGATCTCATGGACACAGCCTTGTCTAACTCAATGAAACTATGAGCCAGGCTGTGTAGGGACACCCAAGATGGATGGGTCATGGTGGAGAGTTCTGACAAAGGTGGTCCACTGGAAAAGGGAATGGCAAACCACTTCAATATTCTTGCCTTGAGAACCCCACGAATAGCATGAAAAGCCAAAAAGATAGGACACTGAAAGATGAACTCCCCAGGTCAGTAGGTACCCAGTATGCTATGGGAGATCAGTGGAGAAATAACTCCAGAAAGAATGAAGAGACGGAGCCAAAGCAAAAATAACACCCAGTTGTGGATGTGACTGGTGACGGAAGTTCCCCGATGGTATAAAGAGTAATATTGCATAGGAACCTGGAACGTTAGGTCCATGAATCAAGGCAAATTGAAAGGGGTCAAACAGGAGATGGCAAGAGTGAACATCAACATTTTAGGAATCAGTGAACTAAAATGGACTGGAATGGGTGAATTTAACTCAGATGACCATTATATCTACTTAGAAGTAGAATCCCTTAGAAGAAATGGAGTAGCCATCATAGTAAACAAGAGAGAATCTCTTAGAAGAAATGGAGTAGCTATCATGGTAAACAAGAGAGTCCAAAATGCAGTAGTACTTGGATGCAATCTCAAAAACAACAGAATAATCTCTGTTCGTTTCCAAGACAAACCATTCAGTATCACAGTAATCCAAGTCTATGCCCCAACTAGTACTGCCGAAGAAGCTGAAGTTGAACGGTTCTATGAAGATCTACAAGACCTTCTAGAATTAATATACAAAAAAGATGTCCTTTTCATTATAGGGGACTGGAATGCAAAAGTAGGAAGTCAAGAGATACCTAGAGTAACAGGCAAATTTGTCCTTGGAGTACAAGATGAAGCAGGTCAAAGGCTAACAGAGTTTTGCCAAGAGAACACACTGGTCATAGCAAACACCCTCTCCCAACAACACAAGAGAAAACTCTACACATGGACATCACCAGATGGTCAATACCAAAATCAGCCTGATTATATTCTTTGCAGCCAAAGACGGAGAAATTCTATACAGTCAGCAGAAACAAGATTGGGAATTGACTGTGGCTCAGATCATGAACTCCTTATTGCCAAATTCAGACTTAAATTGAAGAAAGTAGGGAAAACTACTAAGACCATTCAGGTATGACTGAAATCAAAACCCTTAAGATTACACAGTGGAAGTGAAAAATAGATTCAAGGGATTAGATCTGATAGAGTGCCTAAAGAACTGTGGATAGAGGTTTGTGACATTGTACAGGAGGCAGTGATGAAGACCATCCCCAAGAAAAAGAAATGCAAAAAGGCAAAATGGTTGTCTGAGGAGGTCTTAGAAATAGCTGAGGAAAGATGAGAAGCGAAAGGCAAAGGAGAAAAGGAAAAGATATACCCATTTGAATGCAGAGTTCCATAGAATAGCAAGATGAGATAAGAAAGCCTTCCTCAGTGATCAATGCAAAGAAATAAAGGAAAATAATAGAATGGGAAAGACTAGACCTCTCTTCAAGAAAATGAGAGATACTGAGGGAATATTTCATGCAAAGATGGGCACAATAAAGGACAGAAATGGTATGGACCTAACAGAAGCAGAAGATGTTAAGAAGGGGTGGCAACAATACACAGAAGAACTATACAAAAATGATCTTCATGACCCAGATAACCACGATGGTGTGATCACTCACCTAGAGCCAGACATCCTGGAATGTGAAGTCAAGTGGGCCTTAGAAGGCATCACTACAAACAAAGCTAGTGGAGGTGATGAAATTCCAGTTGAACTCTTTCAAATCCTAAAAGATGATGCTGTTAAACTGCTGCACTCAATATGTCAGCAAATTTGGAAAACTCAGCAGTGGCCACAGGACTGGAAAAGGTCAGTTTTCATTCCAATCCCAAAGAAAGGCAAAGCCAAAGAATGTTCCAACTACCGCACAATTGCACTCATCTCACATGCTAGCAAAGTAATGCTCAAAACTCCAAGCCATGCTTCAATAGTACGTGAACCGTGAACTTCCAGATGTTCAAGACAGATTTAGAAAAGTCAGAGGAACCAGAGATCAAATTGCCAACATCCACTGGATCATCAAAAAGGCAAGAGAGTTCCAGAAAAACATCTATTTCTTCCTTATTGACTATGCCAAAGCCTTTGACTCTGTGGCTCACAATCAACTGTGGAAAATTCTTCAAAAGATGGGAATATCAGAGTACCTGACCTGCCTCCTGAGAAATCTGTATATAGGTCAAGAGTCAACAGTTAGAACTGCACATGGAACAACAGACTAGTTCCAAATCAGGAAAGGAGTATGTCAAGGCTATATATTGTCACCCTGCTTATTTAACTTATATGCAGAGTACATCATGTGAATTTACCTCCTGGCCGGATGAAGTACAAGCTGGAATCAAGATTGCTGGGAGAAACATCAATAACTTCAGATATGCAGATGACATCACTCTTATGGCAGAAAGTGAAGAAGAACAGAAGAGCTTCTTGATGAAAGTGAAAGAGAGTGAAAAAGTCAGCTTAAAACTCAACATTCAGAAAACTAAGATCATGGCATCTGGTCCTGTCCCTTCATAGCAAATAGATGGGGAATGAAAACAGTGAGAGACTTTATTTTTTTGGGCTCCAAAATCACTGCAGATGGTGACTGCAGCCATGAAATTAAAAGACGCTTGCTCCTTGGAAGAAAAGCTATGACCAACCTAGACATCATATTAACAAGCAGAGACATTACTTTGCCAACAAAGGTCTGTCCAGTTAAAGCTATGGTTTTTCCAGTAATCATGTATGGATGTAAGAGTTGGACTATAAAAAAAGCTGAGCACTGAAGAATTGATGCTTTTGAACTGTGGCATTGGAAAAGACTCTGGAGAGTCCCTTGGACTGCAAGGAGATCCAACTAGTCCATCCTAAAGGAAACCAGTCCTGAATATTCATTGGAAAGACTGATGCTGAAGCTGAAACTGCAATACTTTGGCCACTAATAAGAAGTGACACTTGAAAAGCCCCTGATGCTGGGAAAGATTGAAAGCAGGAGGAGAAGGGGACAATAGAGGATGAGATGGTTGGATGACATCACCAACTCAATGGACATGAGTTTGAGTAAGGTCTGGGAGCTGGCGATGGACAGGGATGCCTGGCGTGCTGCAGTCCATGGGGTTGCAAAGAGTTGGACACGACAAGAGCGACTGAACTGAACTGATTCCAGGTTTAAATAAAATACATGAAAAACAAACCAAAAATAAACCTTTTTTAATCTTATAGTACAGTACCTTGAAAAGGATAGTAGTATAGTACAGCAGCTGACATACAGAGGCTGTTAACAGTACCAGTTAGAGGGAGCTGGCGATGGACAGGGATGCCTGGCGTGCTGCAGTCCATGGGGTTGCAAAGAGTTGGACACGACAAGAGCGACTGAACTGAACTGATTCCAGGTTTAAATAAAATACATGAAAAACAAACCAAAAATAAACCTTTTTTAATCTTATAGTACAGTACCTTGAAAAGGATAGTAGTATAGTACAGCAGCTGACATACAGAGGCTGTTAACAGTACCAGTTAGCTATATTACTGCTTCTGTAATGCTTGCTTCCGGACATCTGGGTTTTGAAAAAAGATACTATACTTCTGTATTCTATAAAGTACTGTACAGTAAGTACACAAAAGCATAACTACTTGTAGAGGATGTATGCACGTGACAATGTATGGCAGATACATGAACTAACTTACATTATTGAAGATGCAAGCATACCATTCACATCTTTGAAAGTTGCCAACTTGAAGGTTCATATGTAGGGAACGTATTATATCAGAGGGCTTCCCTTGTGGCTCAGCTGTAGTAAAGAATCTGCTTGCAATGTGGGAGACCTGGGTTTGATCCCTGGGTTGGGAAGATCCCCTGGAGAAGGGAAAGGTTACCCACTCCAGTATTCTGGCCTGTAGAATTCCATAGACTGTATAGTTCATGAAGTCGAAAAGAGTCGGACACTACTGGNAATCTGCTTGCAATGTGGGAGACCTGGGTTTGATCCCTGGGTTGGGAAGATCCCCTGGAGAAGGGAAAGGTTACCCACTCCAGTATTCTGGCCTGTAGAATTCCATAGACTGTATAGTTCATGAAGTCGAAAAGAGTCGGACACTACTGGGTGACTTTGACTCACTCACTCGTTGTATCAGAAAATAATTAAGAGTGACCTTGCAATAGGAATAATTTTGAATTCACTCAATTGTATAAGGCAAGTCTTTAAAAAATGCCAATACTTTGTCATTGGTGACGAATAGCTTGCTACTTACAACTTTGACACCAGTGTGTTTCAGAGGGCTAAGAATACTGATTTGGGTCCCTTCTGCCTTCATTTCCCCCTCATTTACTCCTGAGATCTTATAAAGGGCTCTTTGCGCCAGTCTTGCCTCAGCTGTGCTACACATTACAACAGGTAGGGGTATTTGAGGAGGAAGTGTTGGGGCTGTCCTCCTCAGGTCACATCTAAGAACTGGTATTTGATTTTACTTGAAAAAAAAAAAAAAATAATTCCATGACCTATAACTTCTGTTATCCAAGTTTCTGCAGTGACTCATTTCCTGATCGAATGACGCATCAACTACCTATATATATGACTGGTTGCATGATTACAATCATTTCAATACGTCTTTGGGTTTCATTCAAATTAGGCCACTTCCCCTGCAAATTCTAGCTCTGAGTTCCATTCAAACTAGCCCATTTCCCCTGCAAATTCCAGCCCGGAACCTACAGCTTCCGGGAGATTTTTCCCTAATTTAAAACTCCACCCCCTTATCTTAGACCGAATTACAGCAGTTGGGAATTCCTGCAAGGTTATGCTGATTTCCGTTGACAACGCTTTGCCCACTTCCCCCAATTTAATTACGATATGGGAGCGGCCTGGAGTCTTGGAGAGGAGAACCGGCTCCTCCGAAACAAGGTTGGCGATACAGGTTGGCACTAGAAGCGGGAGAGCCAAGGGCGCTCACAAGGAAAGGGCACCCAGAGCGGCCCAGCAAGAGCTCGGCGCCGGCAGACCCTGCCGCGAGGACCCGCCCTTCCCCCAACAGCCTGCGGCCAGCCTGGCCCGCCCAGCCGGCGCTCACTCACTGGATCGTGGAGGTGCGGGAGACACTGATCACAGCCAAGGCCTCCAGGCCTGAAGCTCCCCGAGACGGCGAAGAGGACCGGGCCTCGCCCCGCAGAACCTCCGGACTGGCTGGCCCCGGCAGCCAAACAGTGCAGCTCTTGGCTTCCTTAAAGGGCCCGCGACCCCGATCAAGGCGGCCTCGTGTTTTCTTTCCGACAGGCCATGGGAGGGGCAGGTCAAAGAGGCAAATTCAAAATCCAGCGACTCAAATTTTGAGGGAAGTAGGCAGAGGAAGCAGAATGAAAATCTCACTTAAAGACCTCACTAAGGTTTGTCAGTTACCCATGAGGAACCCGAGCAATCATGCTCCCTTGAAGAACTAAAACCTCCATACAGCTTAATGAGCCATCTCGCAGTACTCTACATATGATGTCAACCACCATTTGTAAGGTCTATTTCTAGCAGAAAATGTATCTTTCGAGAAGTTGTCACTTGAACATATAATCCATAGTTATAAATATTTGTAAGGGCTTTTCTCCTTCTAAAATAGGTTTATGTTGAGGATGGACTCTTCCCCCCACCCCTGTTTGAATCTCAACACTGACATAGTTTATTTAATTTGTTAGAGCCTCAGCCACCTCTGGCTGTTAAATTGCCCACCATCAAAGTAGGGGAAAGGTTAGGACATGAAAAGGAACAGAAAAGACTTGACCAGAGTTACCAAACCAAAAAAAAAAAAAAAAGGAATTTTTCTTTTTAACAGCCATCTTTCTCAACTTATGCTCTGAGAGATATTCATTTCTTCTCACCCCCACCATTGATTTCTGCCTTGAGTAAGCCACCCTCTTTCCCAGCTTCATTGAGAGAATACTTGAGGAGATGTTGGCATTCTGTTCTTTGTTATTAAATAATTTGGAAAAATAGCATAGACTTCACCAGGGGCTGGCCTTTAAGAAGGTCTGAGAAAAGTTCCTGCCCTTAGTCCTGGCTGCCATCACATCAGTGGAGAAGGCATCTAACCTTCCCAGGCTCTGTATGTGAGTGCACACCTCACTGACCTCCTGCCAGAGTGACCTGGGAACCACAAGAGCAAAGCCATTTGGAATTTTGGCCCTTTAAGACAGGATAACAACTGATAACGACAGTATCTGAGTGCACAGATAATGCCATAAGCACACCTACATTTGATTTGATCTCCAACTCCATCACTGTCACTCTTCATCCTCTGCAAAACTTAATTTTATCATCTCTGCAATAGGTCTAAAGCCATCTAATTTATTGGATTATGAAGACTAAATGAGATAATTCAGTATTCAGGCACTTAGCTCCAGGTGTAGCACACAGCATTAAGTTAACAGTAGTAAACAACAACAGTGGGAACCTGTTACTAACTCTGAAGTCCCCTGAGATGGCAACAAGGACTGGGCCTTGCCCCACAGAACCTCCACAGAAGAGACAAATGGAAGGGAGCAGTTACTAAAACCAGGCGAGAGCCATAGCTGTACCTGTATGAGAGGGCTACCCGACAGGAGCTATGTTGTTCAGTAGAGGAAAGCAGTAGATGCTGACCTTTGGCCCAACAGGGTAAGATTCAATAGCTGCAGCCACTGCTAGCACCTCAACTCCAAATGGGGACAGAGTGGAAAAGAAAGACACATCCCCCTGTCCTTCTATGTTCTGATATCCTGCTGAAATCTTTCATCGGAAAAATCTGGTGGATTTCTGGATCCACTAGAAAGCCTGAAGATGAAGGAGCCAGGTCTATGTAGTCTACAGAGGTCAGCTTGCTAGGCACAAGGACCTCTGACAAATGAAAATATCCAGCATACCATTTCTACAACTTTGGGTTTATCATATTTTGAAGTCCTAGTTCTAAAGGAAGAAATGCTTCCACTAGAGGACCCAGCCATGGTGCCACTGAATTGGAAGCTGAAACTGCCCTCTGTTCATTTTGGTTCCTCATGGAACTGGAATTCCATGAGGAAACGGGGTTACAGCTATACAGTGAGAGCAAGGAGAAATGTGCATGACACCCAAGGATTAACCGGGCACATCTTAATACTCCCATGTGCAATGATGATCATAAGATAACTACAGTAACCTGATAATGTTGGGAGCACTTCAGTTTCAGACCATGGAGGAAACGAAGTGTTGTATCACCGCACCAGGTTAAAAAAAAAAATCACAATCTACTAAGTTACTGTATAGGGCAGATAAACAAAAGTGAATGAAGCAGGAAATCATGATTATTAATTTATCTTTTTTAACCTAGCAATAAGCTATAGAAATGAAGTGAAGTGATGTGAAGTCACTCAGTCGTGTCTGACTCTTTGTGACCCTGTGGACTGTAGCCCACCAGGCTCCTCCGTCCATGGGATTCTCCAGGCAAGAATACTGGAGTGGGTTGAATGGATGTGAGAGTTGGACTATAAAGAAAGCTGAGCACTGAAGAATTGATGCTTTTGATCTGTGGTGTTAGAGAAGACTCTTGAGAGTCTCTTGGACAACAAGGAGAGCCAACCAGTCTATTCTAAAAGAGATCAGTCCTGGGTGTTCATTGGAAGGTCTAATGTTGAAGCTGAAACTCCAATACTTTGGCCACCTGATGCGATGAACTGACTCATTTGAAAAGACCTTGATGCTGGGAAAGATTGAGGGCAGGAGGAGAAGGGAACGACAGAGGATGAGATAGATCAGTCCTGGGTGTTCATTGGAAGGTCTAATGTTGAAGCTGAAACTCCAATACTTTGGCCACCTGATGCGATGAACTGACTCATTTGAAAAGACCTTGATGCTGGGAAAGATTGAGGGCAGGAGGAGAAGGGAACGACAGAGGATGAGATGATTGGATCGCATCACCAACTCAATGGACATGAGTTTGGGTAAACTCCAGGAGCTGGTGATGGATAAAGAGGCCTGGCATGTTGCAGTTCATGGGGTCACAAAGAGTTGGACACAACTGAGCAACTGCGGGGAAGGCAATGGCACCCCACCCCAGTACTCTTGCCTGGAAAATCCAATGGATGGAGTAGCCTGGTGGGCTGCAGTCATGGGGTCGCTAACAGTCGGACAGACTGAGCGACTTCACTTTCACTTTTCCCTTTCATGCATTGGAGAAGGAAATGGCAACCCACTCCAGTATTCTTGCCTGGAGAATCCCAGGGATGGGGAAGCCTGGTGGGCTGCCGTCTATGGGGTCACACAGAGTCGGACACGACTGAAGTGACTTAACAGCGGCAGCAGAGCAACTGAACTGAGCTGAATGCTGAAACCAGAGTACCTTGGTTTGAATCTCATTTGTACCACTTCCTAGTTATGTAAGATTAGATAAGTTACATAAGTTTTGTGCCTCAGTATCCACATCTCTAAAATAGTGGCAATAATAGTATCTTTTTTATAGGATTGTTGTAAAATTAAAGTTAGCTAAAGATGAGGGCTTCCCAGGTGACTCAGTGGTAAAAAATCTGCATACCAAGCGGGAAACGCAGGTTTGATCCCTAGGTTGGGAAGATTCCTCTGGAGAAAGAACTGGCAACTCACTCCAATATTCTTGCCTGAGAAATCCCAAGGACAGAGGAACCTGACAGACTGCAGTCCATGGAGTCACAAAGAGTTGGAGATGACTGAGAGACTAAACAGCAACAGCAGTGCAGTGAATCACCGAGATATGGTGTCTGACATATTAAAAAATGATACATGTTTTACTATTACTGTTACTTTTAATATTTATTGTAATTATTGCATTTTGTTTTGTTAACTTGCTAGTTGAAAAAGTGACGAAGAAATCATTTGTTGAGGTTTGCCATTGAAATGGGATAATCAGAGACGACAGTAATTCAGCCAAGTCAAGTAAAGCTTTTTCGAGCAGTGAGGAGTTATATTTGAGTGTAACCTGAATAAAACTGAGGCTTCACATGGTTCACTCCAAGCATGTAATAGCATTCTAAGAAAACAGCTACAGACTACTAAAGCATTTAAGAATAGTACATAAACTTTCTTAAGCAGTCCCTGGAAATGATCTGCACAGTGTATTTAACAGGGAATTCCTAAAATCTTCTCTATATATTGCTTTCTTTCCAAGTATTTTTCCACTAACAGTAGCTGCTTATATTTTTCCTACTTCTCAAACATGGGGTTTCCATTATCACTGTTATGGAAGTAGTTAAATCCCCGATAACTTCCTTCCCCTACAGCCTATGCCACTCACATAAGCCTGTTCCTTGCCACTGACTCTCAGCTCCTGTACCTCTGAGAAATTCAGCCAGGTCTCCTACCTGGAATTTCTCCTACCCCCACTCCCTTTTTTAAAAAAATTGAAAACATTCCCTGAAATTTGATGAATAAAATGGTCTCAGTTCAGTTCAGTCGCTCAGTCGTGTCCGACTCTTTGCGACCCCATGAATCGCAGCACGCCAGGCCTCCCTATCCATCACCATCTCCCGGAGTTCACTCAGACTCACGTCCATCGAGTCTGTGATGCCATCCAGCCATCCCATCCTCTGTCGTCCCCTTCTCCTCCTGCCCCCAATCCCTCCCAGCATCAGAGTCTTTTCCAATGAGTCAACTCTTCGCATGAGGTGGCCAAAGTACTGGAGTTTCACCTTTAGCATCATTCCTTCCAAAGAAATCCCAGGGTTGATCTCCTTCAGAATGGACTGGTTGGATCTCCTTGCAGTCCAAGGGACTCTCAAGAGTCTTCTCCAACACCACAGTTCAAAAGCATCAATTCTTCGGCGCTCAGCTTTCTTCACAGTCCAACTTTCACATCCATACATGACCACAGGAAAAACCATAGCCTTGACTAAGCGGACCTTAGTCGGCAAAGTAATGTCTCTGCTTTTGAATATACTATCCAGGTTGGTCATAACTTTTTATATTCCTTCTCTTTTGCAGCTCTTCACAAGAGGGACACAACATCTGTTTGGGCCATCCAGAGACAGCAAAAAACCATTCCCAGGTTTCATTCTTTATTCTTTTTCTCTTTCTTCTGTGGCAAGGATCCCTGGAAATGCTATACAGTCTGGCCTAACAGTGTCTATTAAACTTCTTCCAAGCAGACCTGGGAGCAGCATGTCAATATGAGACTTTATTTTTCCCCGTGCCAACTCCCTCATCTTCTTCTTAGGACCTCCAAGAATATATGAAAACTGATGAGTTCACTGGGTTACTTTTTTTTGTGGTTACAGCAGGCATTAATTATCCCCTTATCAAGACATAGCAAATGAGGGTTATCTTCATAACTGTTGGAGTCTGTGACATACAGAGTAAGGACACCCAATAATTTTGCTTGATATCAACCCTACTATACCAGCTGCAAACTAGAACCACCTTTTCCAACTCACACCTCACTAGGCCTCACTGGGTTTGTGGAAACTGCTTATCTTCACCCTCTGGGGCCTTGCCTTGAGAGAGCTGGACTTCAAGGGGTAGAAGTATGCCCATTGTTGCTTCTGACTTTCCAAGTCTACCTCAGTGTTTGAGATCAGAGTGTCACTATCCTATCTTACTCTTAAAATGCTGCTATGGTCTTCTCTTTTGGCTTTGTCAACTCTGATGAACACAAAATTAGCAAGAGTTTCTGAGTCTGGGGCCTCTGCTTGGGGTTGTAAAATGTCTGTTCAGTTCAGTTCAGTGGCTCAGTCATGTCCGACTCTTTGTGACCCCATGAATTGCAGCACGCCAGGACTCCCTGTCCATCACCAACTCCTGGAGTTCACCCAAATGCGTGTCCATTGAGGCGGTGATGCCATCCAGCCATCTCATCCTCGGTCGTCCCCTTCTCCTCCTGCCCCCAGTCCCTCCCAGCATCAGAGTCTTTTTCAATGAGTCAACTCTTCGCGTGAGGTGGCCAAAGTACTGGAGTTTCAGCTTTAGCATTGGTCCTTCCAAAGAACACCCAGGACTGATCTCCTTCAGAATGGACTGGTTGGATCTCCTTGCAGTCCAAGGGACTCTCAAGAGTCTTCTCCAACACCACAGTTCAAAAGCATCAATTCTTTGGTGCTCAGCTTTCTTCACAGTCCAACTCTCACATCCATACATGACCACAGGAAAAACCATAGCCTTGACTAGATGGACCTTTGTTGGCAAAGTAATGTCTCTGCTTTTGAATATGCTATCTAACATATTTCACATGTTTCTAGTTGGCTTGTTCTTCCATAAGCACGAATGAAACCTATGCTTTCCCCTTACTTTCCACACTGCCATATTCTGTAGGAAGTAAAGCAATTCATCCCTAAAGAGCACACATGCATGCACACACAGACACGCATGCACACCTTAATGCTAATGCCTTAGCTGATGGTCTTTCTCAACCTCTGAGACTTTTCCTCTGCATACTTGTCAAAGGAATGCTCTACCTATAACTCAGAATTTTTCCCCTCATCTCTGGCATAGTGTTCCCAGTTAATTTCTTCAGTTTATGATAGAAAATGATCTAGACCAGTCATTTTGTACCCTGATTAAGTCCCATGAGCCAAGGCCTTGAACCAGTTCAGCATACTGCCACCAACTTTCCATTTCTGGAAGGGATTGTAATTTCTTCTTAAAAAATTATGAGTCTCTTGATAGGTTATGACCAGTTTCCAGTGATAATTTAATGGAAGAGTTTGTGTTTCATTTTTAGACTTCCTTAAAGAGTTCACAAATATTTGAAAACTTGTAACTATAGGTATAATATCCTACTCTGGAACAGCATATTACATCATATCTATCATCCCTGATTCTCCTCAACAAGTTCTATTAATTTTACTTCCAAATTATATTTAGAATGTAGTCTATGGCAGTAGCTCCTAAGGTCTCCCAACTTCCATGCTAGCCCCTCAGTACACAGCATGGGTTTTGGAATATCCTTCAGGTAACCCTCTTGCTTGAAATTATCCAGTGGCTTTCCATTGCAATTGGAATCCAACCTTCTTCCTTTGGTATTCAGAACCCTTCATGATCTGATCACCAGCTTCACTTCACTCTGTACTCCAGCCACAGTGACCTTCATTCCAAGAACTTGCCAAGTTTTTTGCTACAGATGGAAATACCTTGGTTTTTCAGTTTTTCCATATCTTGACCATTCTACCAGGAATGTTCTTCCTGCAAGTCATTTCATGTTGGTCTTCATAATTCATTTCTCAAATATCACCTCTTCGAGGAGTCTTCCCTGGCCACTACACTAGAGACTCACATCAAGGCATTCTAGCATATTGTCCCCTCATTTTCTTTATTTTTTTGTTTTTCATAGTACTTTCCAGTATCTGAAATTTCTGTTTATTAGTTTATGTTTGGAACCGCCCCCCCCNCCTGGCCACTACACTAGAGACTCACATCAAGGCATTCTAGCATATTGTCCCCTCATTTTCTTTATTTTTTTGTTTTTCATCGTACTTTCCAGTATCCGAAATTTCTGTTTATTAGTTTATGTTTGGAACCGCCAGCCCCGCCCCCACCCCCCATCTCTTTCTGTCTCTGTCTCCAAGAATAGAAAGGTCTTGCTATCCTTTCAGGATAGGGTGGGGGAAAAGAAAAAGACTACTTCCCATTCTTTTATGCTGAGTCTATAATCATGAATGGCAGATTTATTATGTTTTAGATCCAGTAACCTGGATGTGACTATAACTGGCCTTTGAATAACAACCATTTACTCATACCAGAAAGCAAAAGTCAGTTTTTCCCTTTCAAGTAGAGATTTTGAAGACTTTTAGACTTTTAGAACTCATATTGTTCTTAGTTTAAAATCAAGAATGAGTATAAAATAATATAGAGGCAATTCCACAGAGATGTTTGAACTAAATCATGTCCTCAGACCAAGTGAAATGACTCACTAGGGGACTTTTTCATTTTTTCAATATTCACTTAGGCTACTTAATTCTAAAGATATTAAATCTATAAACTATTTCCCAGTATCCTCTGAAAGGGTATTTCCCTGTTGTCGATTCTGTTTTTAGCAGTCTTCTGTTCATTTATTGAGATTCTTTGGAATTATTTACCATAGAGTGTTCCCAACTTTCCACCACACTTATCTGAGTCATAATTATCTGTATCTGTGTTTGTGAATTCCTTGAGGATAAGGGACATTGTTGGAAGCCTTGTCTTTCTTTTAAGGTATCCACGATCTGGGAGCTACCCTTTGGAGCCAAGAGCTCTTCACCTGACCAGCTCTTCTCCAGTTCAGGACAGGAAGGAAGGAGACAAAAACAGTCATTGTTAAGTAAGAGAAGCCTATGAGGATGGGTGTCAGGTGATGACAGCTGCTACCCCCAGGGCATCTACACATATTAATTGCCCCTGTATTTTAAACAGTTATATAACCAGGGCTTCCCAGGTCATGTGCAGTGGTAAAGAATCTGCCTCCAAATGCAGGAGATGCCAGAGATGCAGGTTCAATGCCTGGGTCAGGAAGAGTCCCCTGTAGTAGGAAATGGCAACAGCTTCAGAAAATTGCCTGGAAAATGCCATGGACAGAGGAGCCTGGCGGGCTACAGCCATGGGGTCACAAGAGGGTTGGACACTACTTAGCCACTCAACAACAAATCATATAACCAGGGTAAAGTGTTCTGCTCCGTGAGATCTGTTTGGCACCAGCCTATGGGGCTTCCCTGGTGGCTCAGACAGTAAAATGTCTGCCTGCAATGCAGGAGACCCGGGTTTGATCCCTGGGTCAGGAAGATCCCCTGGAAAATGAAATGGCAACCCACTCCAGTACTCTTGCCTGGAAGATTCCATGGATGGGGGAGCTTGGTGAGCTACAGTCCATGGGGTCACAAAGAGTCGGACACGACTGAGCAACTTCACTTTGACTTTCACTATGGGAGTATGAATAGCTGTCAAAGGTGGAGGCAACAGTTTGTGAGAGTTGGTGAATGGGGACAGAGAGAGAAATGGGCATAGCATACAACTGTGGCTTATAAATCTAGGTAATCAAGAAATAGAACATGGGGCAAAATCTGGATGTTGTCTTTATATATAGTAATAAAATTCATTATCTACATGTTAGTGAAAACAAAGCAGTTTGTCAATTTTTTTAAGTATCTTTATTGTGTACCGTTCTTAATGATCAAGAAAGTTTACTGGAAATTGCTCCTTCACCAGGAAATTGCTAGCATCACTTCAGGGCTACTTGTAAGATCCTGAAATCTATCTTTCTAAGGATAGGACAAGCATAGATCATGTTGCTTGTTTCAGGGGCAAGAATGAAAGTAGAAAGGGCAGAGGTAGAGGGAAGAGTAGTGTTGATGACAATTAACCAAACTAAATGAAGGAAGGGGGTTTATACTGTAATTGCAAAGAATTCTTCATTCAGTTTTTTGCCTTAAACATTATCCTATCAGTTTTAAAAACTTGAGTGTGCATGTAAATCATGTGGGGATGGTGTTGAAATGTAGACTGTCAGGACCACCCCCAGATTTAACAGGCCTGTGGCAGAGACCTGGAATCTGTGTTTAAACGACTATCCCAAGTCAACTGTGATGCAAGTGACTCTCAGAAATGCTCGGAGAAACAGGACATTGGCAATGATGAGTTTTTCACCTCTAAAGATGAACAGAGTGAGGAGGGGTGTGAACTGGACATGGTGATTCTAGAGATGATCAGCTAGGTGACTACTTCTACAGCTGTGGCTTCCCACTGCTCATCTCCTGTCTTAGCACTCCTCCATCCACTTCCCCCAAATCACAAAACCTGAACAAGGTTCTGGGAGTAATGCCCCCCTGATTGTTAAATTTTCATATGGTTCTTTGAGGTGATAAAAATATATTTTTTTCTTAACTCATCCTGTTTTTCTAACTCCAGAAGATATACAAACTTCATTAAGCTTAATAAATGATATGGGAAAATATGAATGGTTGAAGGGTGGAAACAGGTGGGTGAGATGAACAAAATCACAAACCCTCAGATTACTAATTACTCAGATTACTAATATGTAAGTCATTGAGCAGAAAGCTGAGTAAATACCTTCCATTCCCATCAACAGCTTCAGAGAAAGACAAATTCCACTCACCTCCTGCCTTCCCTGCTGATCATTATGTAGACCCTGAGCACTGCTTTGGTAAAACAAATAAACAATCCCCCTGGCCCTCAGTTTTAAAAAATTATTCATGCATCATAGAGGCTGTCTAAGAGGATATTACTTATCTGCCTACTCAGTAAATTATTTGCTCCAGAAAACTCAGTGAGTTAGTGGTAGGCGGCTCTAGAGCCAGCTTTTTCCTGTGTGACAATCATGACCCCAATAGCAGGTCTTGAAAATCCTGGGTCTTGACTGTCATTTTTAGAAAAATGAAACTGGTTAAATAGAAAATATCACAGGGGATTAAGTTGAAAAAAACATGATTCTGTTCCACCATGTGGTCTCAAAGAGATTTGAGCTAAATCTCCAAGTCAATTACAGTTGTATTAAGGCTAAAGAGAAGTTCATAACCCCCACTAGATTTTAAAGGTAGTATCATCTTGTGTACTTTTCCAAGTTAAAAAATAATAATAATAATAAAAATATGTGATATTCCAAGAATGTGAAAGGCCTTACTTGGGAAGCAGGTGCCTAACCATGACAATGAACATCTCAATATTCATTCATTATCCCTATTTTGAATTTGATGAATAAACAGGAAAGGCAAGCAATGAAGAGTCCAATTCATCAATTTAAAATTATTATAAAAAGAAAGAAAGGAGGGAGGGACAGACAGTGAGACTGCCCTAGAGAGCCAGAACGAAAGAGCAACAGAGATGCACCTAGAAGTTCGGTGGTGCTTAAAACAATCCTGGCCGCCTCACTGTGAGTCACGTGGTTTCAGCTTGCCCTCAGCCGGTGGTCGGAGTTACCGGAGGATTTTCTCAACCCATACCTAGAATGTGCTACCCTAACCTGGATCTCAAAGAGGCAAAATAGCAGGATCCCCAGAGCATTCTTAAAAGGTGTCAGTCCTGATGGGAAGTTATTTTAATGACAGGGCAGTTATGGTTTCACTATGTCGAGGAACTTTGAGGAAGTGACAAAATCCACGATTTAAAAATAACATTTCCTATCATACACCTACACCTACTTTCTAAATACAAAAATCAACGCCATCCTGGCCTGGAAGAGGAGGTATAATGAGTAATTAGGGAAATATCGTTTTACTTTCTGTATGTTGTAGATCGAGTTCTGTCAGGATGATCCGACATCTTGTAAAAGAGCTTATATCAGAAAGGGGAAACCTCATGGCAGAATTTAGTGTGGATTCTCAAGGCAAAACCAATGTCGGACATCTGTGATGATTTCCGACGTTGTTTCTAAATACTGTTTAAAACGTCAGATAATGATTTGTTTTCATTTTTGAAACTTTTCTTTTAAAAAGCTGATTTACGGGAAGCCGAATTTACGTTTCACTTTTGGTTTCTTTTATCTATCTTTTTATTCCAAGAATGGAAAAAACGCTTATTTCCCAACTCACATGCTTGGGTCAGCGTAAGAAAATCCAGTCCCCTCAGCGCTTACTTACGAGGCGGGCCAGAAAGTGGGCGGAGAAACAGCCACGCGAGCTCATTAGCTGCGGGTGGCCCTGGCAGTCCCGGGCACAGCGCCGAAGTCTCAACGCCAGCCGCGACTCTCCCGCCGGCAGGTAGGGAGCGTTCTTGCTCACTGGCCAGTGTCTTTGGCTGCCTCCCTCGCTTGGCACTTTAAAACAGGACTGCCACTTAGACCCTTTCTTTGGGATGGAGAGAGGAGAAGGGAAAGGGAGAGCATGTGCTGGTTTCGGTGATGTAGAGCCGATTACTTGCCTAAATTAATAAGAACAAGTAACACATTTAGCTTTTCGTTAGGCGGGACTTAGTTTTGCTTATCTTGTAAGTACATACATGTTTCTGCGCTTTCATGACTGTGGTCCTGAGGTGGGTAAACGGGTCTAGAGGGAAATTTCTGGGCTGGAGGTCAGGACACCTGAGTCCTAGTACACTTTCAGCCGCTCACTAGCAGTCTGATTTGGGTAAGTCCTCACACCTGCAGCATCTCCTGATGCCCCTTCCTGCTGTAAGAGCCAGGATACCTGGAGATCTTGGGTCTGTCTGCTCTGAGGACTAAAGGAGACCTGAAGGAGGGAATGATGAGCCTGAGGAAAAAAATGTTAAAGCATTTCTTAACACTTTGAGCCTAGCCTATATCAAAGTTGAGTTTGGATTTGTCTTATCAATATTACACCTTGTTTTGGGGGGCTTAATGTGGATGAGTTTCTATGCTTTCTAAAATCGCTTTCTAAAAATGTGATTTTTTTTTTTAATGGCTACATTCCATGATGCTGGATAACCAAACAAAATTAATCCCCTCATGCTGGACGTCAAGATTATTTAGAGGTTCACTATTTTAGCCACTCACCCAGCTTCATTGCTTATAAAAGCTAGAACACTGGTGATTATTTCCTTCAGATGAACTCTTACAAGTATAACTACTAATCAAAGTCTGAATGATTTAAGAGCCTTTGATACAGATTGAAAATTGCCTTCCAGAAAGGTTGTGCCAGTTCATATTGACAGTTGCGCAGCAGTTTATTAGAACTGTGACACTTAAAAAAAATTCATAATAATCAACATTCCCCCCCCCGCCCCAGTGGAATAGAGTAGGCAGAGGTTACAGAACAATAGTTAGAGTGTGTTCTTAAAGGAAGCCACAGAAATATTGTGGAACTGAAGCCACACCTGGGAAATGTAGAATAGCTCAGTGCGACTAAAGGGAGGGAGTCAGGGCACAGGATTTAGTCGGGTTTAATAGAGTTTGACAACAAAGGCTTGCAAAGAGTCGCACACAACTAAAGAGACTGAATATGAGCACAGAGGTTTAATAGATCAACTATCTCGATCTGTTAATTGAGTAGGTTTTCCCCGTTGGACACATTTTCAAACTCTAGGAATTTTTAAAATCAAAGTGTAGTTCATATACATCAGATAAAAATAAAAGGAAACCCTGAACTAACAGGTAACACGACAGTCCTTGCTTTTAAGAAAACCTGAGTTCTTTTCCCTGACTTTCTGTCGTGTCTGCCCTACCTTGGTGAGATAGAGAAGTAGTATCAGTTCCATATTGGTATACTGGGTTCCCCCAGGGACAAACCTGCTTCCCCATCCTGAATGAACCATCACTTCTTTCCTAGTTCACATTTTCTTACTCTGAATGTCTCAGTTCTTGTCTGGGAATTTAGTTTTACTGAGTTTCTTATCTGAAGACGATGTTAGTGTTCTTATCTTGGCCCAACTGCCCTGATGTGGGGTTTAGAGGTCAAGAAAGAAAGAAACTGAAGTCGCTCAGTCGTGTCCGTCTCCTTGCAACGCAATGGACTGTATGTAGCCCGCCAGGCTCCTCCGTCCATGGGATTTTCCAGGCAAGAATACTGTAGTGGGTTGCTATTTCATACTCCAGGGGATCTTCCAGACTCAGGGATCAAACTCAGGTCTCCCGCATAAAACACTTTATCTTCTGAACACCAGGTAACTGTTAGAGGTCAAAGACCATGTCTACTTACATGGTCTCTTACCTTCCCACTACTATTCCCTCACTAACAATAACTGTACTCCAAAGGAATGGAGCCCTGGAAGGGGAGGTATAATGAGGACTTGGGTAAATATCAGATCTAATCCCTCACCTTCCAGTAAACTTTCATTACCTCTAAAATTTTCAACCAGATTCGTCAAGAGATAGGAACTCCATCAAGGAATGTCATAAACTCTGGAAAAATTAGTTGAAATCTGTGAGTGGATTTAATGTGCCTCTGTTTTATGCAATAGTTCTTTACTTGTTTTTTTTAATAATTAAATTAGAATGTATATATATATGCATAAGTGTGTATATATATGTAAAATAAGTGCTAGGTGAAGACACAGTATAACTGGCACCAGTTATCCACATGTGTCAAAAACTAGGAAAATGTTCTTTCTCCTTGATCAGCAGTTCTACTTGGGGAAAATCTATCCTCAGGGCCTAGCCTGGGACCTGTACACAGTAGGCACTTAACAAATATTTTCTGAATACACAAATACTTATGTTATTTTAAAAACTGAACACAATACTATACCTAACAACAGGGAAACTAAACATTATGGGGCCACTAAATAAGATACTTATAAATATTGTGTGGCAAAATGGAAAATATTCATCAAAATATTAAATTTAAAAAGTGGGTGTTATGTGTCTAATTGTTTTTAAAAGCTTCACAGGGGAAAATCTAGAAGGAAAATATATACTGAAATACAGTGGTTGCAAGGTTTCTCAACCTTGTCATTGTTGACATTTGGGACCAGATGTATCTTTGCTGCAGGGGTTGTCATGGGCACTCTAGGATATTTAGCAGCATCCCTGGCCTTTACTACTTTACTACTAGATAGTAGCAGATAGTGCCTCTAAATGCTTGTGTTTTTGTTTTTGTAAGATATATTTCTTAGAGAGGAAGTGAAAGCTAAATGGCATGTACATTTAAAATTTTAATGGAGATTACCAAATTGCCCTCCAAAAAAAAAGGTTCTATAACTTCACATTCCTATCAGTAGTTGTTAAGGAAACCCATTTGTTCATATCCTCATAAACACTGCTACTGCTGCTGCTGCTGAGTCACTTCAGTCGTGTCCGACTCTGTGCGGCCCCATAGACGGCAGCCCACCAGGCTCCCCCGTCCCTGGGATTCTCCAGGCAAGAACGCTGGAGTGGGTTGCCATTTCCTTCTCCAATGCATAAAAGTGAAACGTGAAAGTGAAGTCGCTCAGTCGTGTCTGACTCTTAGCGACCCCATGGACTGCAGCCCACCAGACTCCTCCACCCATGGGATTTTCCAGGCAGGAGTACTGGATTGGGATGCCATTGCCTTCTCCATCATAAACACTAAATATTAGGAATACTTATAGTCTTAATCAAGCAAATAAGTGAAAAATTATGTCTCATGTCTTAAACTATTATCTGTTCTTCATTGGTAAGATAGAGAATCCCTCCCTTTGTTTAGATGTCATTTATATTTCTTATTCTCTGAACTGTATAGTAGAACCTTTGGCTCATTTTCCTGTTGGGTTGTATGTAGTTTTCTTACTGATTTTTAGAGCTATTTATATATATATGACATAAATCTTCTGCCTTACATATGTGTAGCATTGATTAATTGATCAATTGTGATTTTTTGTATATATACAAAGGTCACAGAGATTCTTAAGGGGGAAAACTGGCTTTCTCTTCAAAGTGTGTAAATATATGTATATCATGAGAAAATGTTGATAAGTAAACAGATTTGCTGAACTATAGCCCAAATCTTCTCTATTTACTGAATATATGCTCCTAGAAGAAAGAGAGTGATTTTCTTTCCTGTTCACTGCTATATCTCTAGAGCCTAAAATAGTGCCTGGCAAGAGAAAGTATCCAATTAATGTCTGCTAAATTAAAGAATCGGTAGAGTTTCAAGCAGGATGACACGGTGTAGAGTAGAATCGAGGCAGATACCACTGAGAAAAGGCTGTGAGTGAGTCACACCTTAGTATGAAGTGGTTGGAGCCACCTGTTTCTCCTTCTCACTCCCCCTGCTACTAGTGGAATCAGTTTATTGAGGGAATATAATATAATTTATACTTTGGAATAAGCAAAAGACAACAGATTTTGGAAAGATGGCACCTTGACGAGAACTGGCATGGTTTGGATAATAATCTGGAAGAGTTGAATAGTTAAAGAGTAGGATGAGGGTTGGAGAAGGCAATGGCACCCCACTCCAGTACTCTTGCCTGAAAACTCCCATGGATGGAGGAGCCTGGTGGGCTGCAGTCCATGGGGTCGCGAAGAGTCAGACACAATTGAGTGACTTCACTTTTGCTTTTCACTTTCCTGCATTGGAGAAGGAAATGGCAACCCACTCCAGTATTCTTGCCTGGAGAATCCCAGGGAAGGGGGAGCCTGGCGGGCTGCCATCTATGGGGTCCCACAGAGTCGGACACGACTGAAGCAACTTAGCAGCAGCAGCAGCAGCAGTAGCAGCAGGATGAAGATATTCAGCTGCTGAGGGGAAAAGGCATTGAAGGGTGGGAGACATGGAAGTCAGATTCTGCTTGCTTTGAAATTTTGTATAGGGCAGGCTTGGATTTCTAGAGATGTTATACTGCAGAAAAAAAACCCATAAGATATTTGAGAGGATTTTGGTGCAGTATTTTCATCTTGGTTTTCTTTTGTGTGTACAAGTTTTTTCCAGGCCTTGTAATTAAATTTTTAAAGTCTCATCATAGTATCCTTTTTTTTTTTTCACTTAGATTTATATGACTGTGGGATATTATGTGAAGGTATTGAACGTCTAAATTCCCTGCTGCATTTTAACACTTACAAATCAGTCATTGTCTCGTTATCAGTAGACAGTTTCAATTAGAACTGTCAAGTCCCATAATGTCTGGGTATTCAATTATTGAATAAAGGAGTTTCCTTTTTTCTGTTTTCTGTAATTAGGTCATTCCAGAAAGATGAGGATATATAGTGTCTTAACATTCATGGCTTACTGTTGTTTGCTGAAAGGTAAGACACAAAATCCTTTCATTAGGTTCTATATTTTAAATATTTTAACTATAAGATCAAAAGTGAAATAATATGGATATAATTTTTATATAGAGGACTTTTTATTCTTCCTTCATTATAATTGATAAACATATTTCATAAACCTATTTCATTGGACAAAGATATAAGAAGTATGGACACACTGAAAGAAACAAAATTAACCCATATCCATTACTTGTTGTGTGCATGCTAAGTTGCTTCAGTCATGTCTGATTCTTTGCAACACTATGGACTGTATAGCCCACCAAGTTCCTCTGTCCATGGAGTTTCTCGAGGCAAGAATACTGGAGTGGATTTCCAGGTCCTCCTCCAGGGGATTTTCCCAACCCAGGAATTGAACTTGCGTCTCTTACATCTCCCGCATTGGCAGGCAGGTTCTTTACTACTAGTGCCACCTGGGAAGCCCATCTATTACTCATCATCCATTATCTATTTCCCAAGAATACTGCTACTGCTAAGTCACTTCAGTCGTGTCCGACTCTGTGTGACCCCATAGTCGGCAGCCCACCAGGCTCCCCCATCTCTGGGATTCTCCAGGCAAGAATACTGGAGTGGGTTGCCATTTCCTTCTCCAATGCATGAAAGAGAAAAGTGAAAGTGAAGTCGCTCAGTCTGTCCGACTGTTAGCGACCCCACGGACTGCAGCCCACCAGGCTACTCCGTCCATTGGATTTTCCAGGCAAGAGTACTGGGGTAGGGTGCCATTCCCAAGAATAATAAGTGAAAATATCTGGGGAAATGGCCTATGTGTATACTTTTACATATTTGTTTTAAATAAGGACAGGATCATTCTATCCACCTTGCTCTATGACCTGTTTTATCCAATAAGTATATTCTAAGGAAGAATTGTCGGGGAAGGAAGTCTATGGGGTCACACAGAGTCGGACACGACTGAAGTGACTTAGCAGCTTAGCAGCAGCAGCAGCAGCAAGGAAGAACTGTAGCCTACATGGAATGTCAGGGTAACACAGTACCTGCATCAGCCTGAGATGCTCCCTAAATCTCTATACTCATCCGGCCAGACAACTGATTAAGAGTTTGGGGCAATAAGTAGAGAGATCCATTGGAATCTATGATTTAGACTATGTGAAAGGCAAATAAGTGTCTGGTCAAAGGACATTCTGGGGATGTCCACATGAAACAAAGTCTTCCTGGTTATAAGTACCCCTTTACCATGTACTAGTTCTACAGTAGTGTATTTTTATGAATTTTGGGACAACTTGTTTAGCTAATTTTATTATTCTAACTTGGAGGTGAGATATGTCTCAGGCTCACTGGATAAAATAAATATTTCAGGGAAGTAAGTCCGTAAGTGTAATTATCATGTAAGTGACCAGATAAAGCGTCTGTAAATCCTGGACTCATTCTATAAAATTTTTGAGGAATTTTCCATCTTCTAAAGATTGGTTATCTTTCTTTTCAGCGTTTACTATCACAGTTCCCAAGGACCTGTATGTGGTAGAATATGGCAGCAATGTGACGTTGGAATGCAGATTTCCAGTAGACAAACAATTAAACCTGCTTGTGTTAGTAGTTTACTGGGAAATGGAGGATAAGAAAATTATTCAATTTGTGAATGGGAAGGAAGACCTGAACGTTCAGCACAGTAGCTACCATGGGAGGGCCCAACTGTTGAAGGACCAGCTCTCCTTGGGAAAGGCTGCACTTCAGATAACAGATGTGAAATTGCAGGATGCAGGGGTTTACTGTTGCTTGATCAGCTATGGCGGTGCCGACTACAAGCGGATTACTTTGAAAGTCAATGGTAAGATTTATTATAGATAATAAGGCACAACCTTTGTTAAAACCATATCTCAGTATTGAACTTTTCGTTCTTGGAAGTCCAGCTTCACTTTCCACAGCAGCAGTCTGTTATTCATTCATTTGCACACTCATCCAATGAGTGTTGCTTGAGCACATCCTATTTGATAGACCCCAGAGATCTAGAGCCAGACATGACCGTCATGTTTCACAGTACATTCAGTTTTCCTAAAAATTCCTAATCTTCACTTTTTTATTATTATAAAAGTAATATGTAAACACATACTTGCAAATAATTCACATACTATGGAAAAGGATACAATGAACTACAAAAATGTCTCTCCTCCCTTCGCCACTATATCTTCCATGGCGTGCAAAGGTAATAATCACTATTTGTATGTTCTTCCAGGAATTTTTAAATTTAGTACCTATTTCTCAGTTTTATGAGGCCTGCCTGCATTTTCCTTCCTTGGAAACTCTCTATGTCAAATGTAAATACATATATTAAAAACAAATCCCATTGTAAAGTTCACATTCAAAAAGACTTGAAATCAATCTATGAAGGCAAAAAATAATCATGTCAAGTATTGAATAAACGAAGAGTGTATGAACTGTGCTCACTGGGCACACTTTCATCTTAAAAATCTGTGCCAATATTATGTTGGAGCCTTGAAGAGGAACTGTGAGTGTCCAATTCCTAGGTGAAGTGAAGTGAAGTGAAGTCGCTCAGTCGTGTCCGACTCTTTGCGACCCCATGGACTGTAGCCTACTAGGCTCTTCTGTCCATGGGATTTTCCAGGCAATAGTCCTGGAGTGGATTGCCATTTCCTTCTCCAGGGGATCTTACTGCACTATAAATATGATATCTGGCCGCCTGGGTTCAAAATTTGGGGTTGCTTCTAGCTAAGTACGGAGAAGGAAATGGCACCCCACTCCAGTACTCTTGCCTGGAAAATCCCATGGACTGAGGAGCCTGATAGGCTGCAGTACATGGGGTCACTAAGGGTCAGACACGACTGAGCGACTTCACTTTCATTTTTTACTTTCATACATTGGAGAAGAAAATGGCAACCCACTCCAGTGTTCTTGCCTGGAGAATTCCGGGGACAGCGGAGCCTGGTCTGCTGCCGTCTATAGGGTCGCACAGAGTCAGACACGACTGAAGTGACTTAGCAGCAGCAGCTAGCTAAATAAAAGAAAACACCTTAGCTGACCACCTCTGCTTTCACTGTTAAGATCCACAAAATTGAGAGCTGAAAGAATCCCAGACGAGAGCAGCTAGTCCAAACACCCAAAGAAATCTCCACAAAGGCTCTTCTATTCACATACTTACTGCGATGATATCCTTGTCATTTGGACCTTCTTTCCATAGCCTTTTGTAATTTCTTTCAGATACTGAGTTGGAATCTGCCATCTATAGTCACAGTTTTGAGAGTATCTTCTTTTTTTCACATGGTGACCTTTTAATATGTGACTAGAGTTAGTGTTCCTTGGTGTTTCTATTACTGACCTAAGCATCAATCCAAAGATCTGTAATATGAATAAGAAAAGTTTACATTTATCGTAAAAGAGTAATCATTATACACTCAAAATTTATATAGGAATGTGTCTTATTTCATGGTGTATCACTGGGCCTCTGAATTTGGCTCAGTTAATGCTACTGTTGTCAAAATCTCACTTGTCTATGAAATAGATTTAATTTAATTGTATCTTACCATGTTTTTCTCCAGAGCAGATATTTATAAAAACAAGCTGATGGGATCCCAGGTTGAGATTTTTAACTTTTCTTCAGTCTATCAGCAGTTATCAGGCATACTGTATTTCAAGGTACTAAAGAAATGATCAAGACTTAGCTCTATGAACAGCCAGCATTGTTAGATCTTAGGTGGATAGGAAGAGTATCAGCCTGGCATAAGTGGATTAGAAGGAAGTACAGAGTATAAGCTTCTGCTTCCATAAGAGTGGTCTCTCATCAGCCTGTAGGGAGTATGCGGAGAGTGGGACAGCTGTCCCTGTTGTAAANAGCCTGGTGGGCTGCCGTCTATAGGGTCGCACAGAGTCAGACACGACTGAAGTGACTTAGCAGCAGCAGCTAGCTAAATAAAAGAAAACACCTTAGCTGACCACCTCTGCTTTCACTGTTAAGATCCACAAAATTGAGAGCTGAAAGAATCCCAGACGAGAGCAGCTAGTCCAAACACCCAAAGAAATCTCCACAAAGGCTCTTCTATTCACATACTTACTGCGATGATATCCTTGTCATTTGGACCTTCTTTCCATAGCCTTTTGTAATTTCTTTCAGATACTGAGTTGGAATCTGCCATCTATAGTCACAGTTTTGAGAGTATCTTCTTTTTTTCACATGGTGACCTTTTAATATGTGACTAGAGTTAGTGTTCCTTGGTGTTTCTATTACTGACCTAAGCATCAATCCAAAGATCTGTAATATGAATAAGAAAAGTTTACATTTATCGTAAAAGAGTAATCATTATACACTCAAAATTTATATAGGAATGTGTCTTATTTCATGGTGTATCACTGGGCCTCTGAATTTGGCTCAGTTAATGCTACTGTTGTCAAAATCTCACTTGTCTATGAAATAGATTTAATTTAATTGTATCTTACCATGTTTTTCTCCAGAGCAGATATTTATAAAAACAAGCTGATGGGATCCCAGGTTGAGATTTTTAACTTTTCTTCAGTCTATCAGCAGTTATCAGGCATACTGTATTTCAAGGTACTAAAGAAATGATCAAGACTTAGCTCTATGAACAGCCAGCATTGTTAGATCTTAGGTGGATAGGAAGAGTATCAGCCTGGCATAAGTGGATTAGAAGGAAGTACAGAGTATAAGCTTCTGCTTCCATAAGAGTGGTCTCTCATCAGCCTGTAGGGAGTATGCGGAGAGTGGGACAGCTGTCCCTGTTGTAAAGTTGTTCTTCCAGTTTTTCTGGGCTCTGCAATATCCCTTGTGGATTTGTGATTTTCTTTGCTGTAGTTTGACACAGTAGAAAACCTTTCAGCACTGATGGTTTTTCCAAGGTGGGGTCCTTGATGGAGCAAAACAGATGACCAGCCAGATTTGAGGATGTGATTTGTTTGACCATTCCATTTCATATTGTAAATTACTCAATTGGCATCCTACTCCCAGAACATCTCATTGTCATTTGCACAAAGTGGTCTTGGAGGTTACGTTGAGCTGCACTGAAAGCAAGCCAGACACCAAGCTTTCATGCACTGAAGCCATGCTGGCTTACATGAGCTTTACAACTCAGGGAAGTATAACTCCTGAGTCATCTCCATATGCAAATAATTTCACGAGTAAAGCTGTCGAGCTTCTCTTCCCATCATTGCAAACATGTGGTCTCACAGCTTCCCCACAGGGAGTTCAGTCACCATGGGATTTTAAAGGTGAAGCATTTCAAAACTAAAATTTGAGTTTAGTTTTAGATTAACTCAATTATTATTATCACTTTGGTGTTATTGCACCTTTCATTTTTGTTTAAATACCAGATTCTCAGACATTTGACTTTTCAGTTAAAAATGTTATTTTTTCCTTAAACACTGGACCCTATAGCCAGGAAAATGAAGTGCCCATTTATACTTTCAAGAACTTAAATAGGACTAGGCAACTGAAAGAACAAAGTATGTGTAGTTTTCCTGATAAAGCTAATTTGTTTGTATGGACCAAGGATTAACTGCTTTACCACCCCCATCTCTCCCCCAAATTCACCAACCAGTCTTGTTTAAGTTTTTTCTGTAACATTTGACCCCATATCGTGTAACATATCATATAAAAGTACCTATATATTTTGTTATTGTCTCTCTTCTTCTTCTAGAATGTACAGTCCACAAAGACAGAGACTTTGGTCTGTTATATTTATTGCTGTTTTCCTAGGACTTGGCATATAAGAGCAGTGGTAAGACAGGAACACGTAAAAGAATTTTCTTGAATGCATGAATGATGTATTTCCTCAAATTTTGAAACTTGAACAAGTTTGGATATATGAAAATTTATTTCCAAGGCTGTTCATCAGGAGCTGTCAGTACTTTCTAAAGAATACCACGTGGGTGCACTTTGGTAGCAGAAAGAAGAGAAAGAGCAGCTCTAGCAGTAATCCCGTAGTACTTAAGGGCCAGGCCCCACTCCGAGCACTTTGCCTGTATTTCCACATTTAGTCCTCAAATGACTCCATGGAGTCAGAGCTTATCATATTAAAAATGCATATTTTTCACATTTTACTAGCTCTGAAATCTACCTGAGTGTATCTTTCAGTAGGTAACATCTTAGAGTCAGTGACATGTGTTACTCTCCTCATTTCATTGATGAGGAAACTGAGATCCAAAGAAATGTAAGTGATTTGCCAAGTTCATTCAACATTAAGTGATGAAGCCAGGTTCTAAACTCAAGCATTTTGGCTCTGAGGTCTGCCCTTCACAGCCAGGTTTTATTTTCTGTGTTTTTACCTCCAAAGTGTGTATTGAGCTATATTAATATATTGACTTAAAACTACTGTTAACTTTTCATGGTCTGGATTAGCACATGTGTACTCCAGATCTAGTAAACCACTCATCTGCAAATGTTTTTGATTACCTATCCCATCAGGAAAGCATGTTAAACTAATATATTTATGTGTGTGTGTGTTTATAAAGAATATATTTGTGCTAGTATATAGGTTATGTCATAAGAAATTGACAATTTTAAAGGCAAAAGAAATTGAACACCACCAATTTCATATGGTTCATATGAAAATACATTGGACAATTTATAAAAAATACAAATTTTTAAAAGATGACATGAGAATTTAATAAACATTATTTTCAATGTCTTACTAATTATGGTGCTTCACTATCATCAGCTAATATTTCAAAGCAGAGTATATCTCAGGTGAAATTCGTTGATACCCAAAGTGGATGGTCTTGACAATCTTGAAGTTTTTTTTTTTAACCAATGCCTTGTCCTGTAAAGTTAGGTACTTGTTCTACTTCATAAAGTTGTGGTAAGAAGTATCACTCCTGCCATTTCCTTTTGGTTTTTGCTTAAATTATTGGTAATATCTTCAATGCTCATCTTCTTTGTGGGAAACCTTTTTATTAGTTGTTCATTTTGTAACCAGGTTAGTTTAGTTAAAATTAGATAAGAGAACCTGAATATCTGTAATAATCTCAAACAAGTCACTGTCCTCCCTTTGGTGTTATAAAATTCCTCTATTCCTTTAAGACCCTCATGAGGCAATGAAGTGAGGGGCAGTGTCAGTCAGTAAAATTTGTTAAGCTTAGATTATTTCTTAATTGTTATAAAAATACATATGAGTGTAATTTCTAATATTTTATTCTTATATCATTAATGGTAACACTAAACTATTAGGAGTAAAAATTGTGCCAACAGAGTAATAACATGTTAACACAGTTATAATGAATAAACATGAAATAACGCTCTTTAGCAATATAAGTGCACTAATCTACTAAAATATTCAGTACATTGGATATCTTAATCCTAAAAGCATCCCAAATTAGTGATCTAAAATTTGATCGAAGTTAAATGATTTATTAAAATAACCAGCTAAAAAGTTTAAAAAATAAGTATCATAATAGTATTCTAGATGAAATCCTAGAACAGCAAAAGGACAGTAGGGAAAATCTAGTGAAATGGAACAAAGTATAAGATTTAGTTAACAGTATTGTTTTAGTGTTGGCTCCTTAGGACGAAAGTACCATGGTAATGTAAGGTGGTAACAGTAGGGGAAACTGGGGGAGAGGTACATGGGTACCCTATACTCTCTTTGCAACTTTTCTGTAAATCTAAAACTATTCTAAAATCCTATAAATTCCCTTAAACTTTTAAAAGTACCACTCAGGAACATGTATCAACTTTTACAATGACATAATACTATTTTCATTCCTAATTTCTGATCATTCACATAATGTTGAAAAAGTGAATGGCATATCAAAATGAAATTTTCTGTTTATTAAATAAAATGTAAGAGAACAGTGCTGAACAGCTGGAGAGGTTTGTATTTATGAAGACAGCTTTACAAAAACAAAGGGAAAATGTCCAGGAATAAATTTAAGAATTTGGTCCTTTATAAAACTATAAAACTTTACTGAGAAACATATAAAGACTTGAATAAATGAACAGACATGTTTTATATTTGGATAGACTACTGGTTTAAAGTTGAAAGTTCTCTTTTAAAACAATCTGTACATTTACTTTGACCTCAATAAAAATAGCAATATACTTTTTATAGCAAGAGAGGTATTCCTTTAAGCCCAAACTTGGCCCAAGTATGAGTGGAAGAGTTGAGGCCAAACTATCAGACATTCCCCACTGCTGAGACATCTGAGCTTTAAGATTATTTCTCTGAGAACAGCCTGGATTGGTATTCTATCTAAGGTTGAGAAAGACCAAAAAGCCACATGTCTAGTTCTGTGTTAAATAAAAGCCATGCAATTCTTTTTGTTCATGACCTAGCTCCATACCGCAAAATCTACCACACAATTTCTGTGGATCCAGTCACCTCTGAACATGAACTAATGTGTCAGGCTGAGGGTTACCCTGAAGCTGATGTCATCTGGACAAGTAGCGATCACCAAGTCCTGAGTGGCAAAACCAGCATCACCAATTCTAAGAGGGAGGAAAAGCTTTTCAATGTGACCAGCACACTGAGAATCAACACAACAGCTGACAAAATTTTCTGCTGCACTTTTCGGAGATTAGGTCATGAGGAAAACAACACAGCTGAGTTGGTCATCCCAGGTAATATTTTGAACATCTCAATTAAAATGTGCCTAGTATTGTCTCTTAGTACGTAGCCTGATGCCTGCTCATCATAAACTTTCATTGTTGAATGAATGAATGAATAAACTATATTCATATGAATGAACTACATTTACAAAATGCATTCTTCTTCCTCACCTCCATTCATCTGAGTCATATTTCTACTTAGTAAACATTAAGGACTGATGCTAAAGCTGAAACTCCAGTACTTTGGCCACCTTATGAGAAGAGTTGACTCACTGGAAAAGACTCTGATGCTAGGAGGGATTGGGGGCAGGAGGAGAAGGGGATGACTGAGGATGAGATGGCTGGATGGCATCACGGACTTGGTGGACATGAGTTTGAGTAAACTTCGGGAGTTGGTGATGGAGAGGGAAGCCTGGTGTGCTGCGATTCATGGGGTCACAAAGAGTCGGACACGACTGAGTGACTGAACTGAAACATTAAGCAAGTATTTAGTCAATATGCTGTACGTTCCAGGCATTGGAAGCTCATAGAAAAGTAAAAAACAGTTAACACTCTGCAGGAAATGGATAATAAAACAGGCAATCTCATTTCATGTTAGAAATGCTCTTGTGGCTAGGGGGGTCCAGGGGAGCACCTGAGAGGAAGACTCAACTCAGGCCATGTTTTAGGAATCCAGATCTGAGTGCATCACAGCTGTTTCCTTTCCAGTTTCTGTGGCAGGAAACAAATAGGATGTACTTTTCTATCTTATTCCAGATGAGAGAATGCCTTCCTGCCCATTCTGTCTTCTTCAAGGTAGTCTTCTTAGTGTGTAAATCAGTGTTCCCCTGGACAAGCGACTTGATTTCTTCTGTGCTTTTCACTTTTCTTACATAGTTATAACCTATTGGGCAACAGTGTCCTGGAAATACATGGGCTACAATGCATGAAAATGATTTGAGACTCTTGTTTGCACAGAATCAGCTATGTTTTTTATCTCACTTTCCTACAGAAGTGGGTAAGGCAGGATTTAATCTGGTGAGAGGCTCAGACCTTTAGAGAAGGTGAGCCTTGAGAGCATGATGTTACTATAAACCCAGAGGTCTTCTCAGAGGCACTTCTCACCACACTCTCCTCACCCCCACTAGATGTTGACAGTAAAGCTCTGATACTTCAGAGAAAACAACCCAAAAATTGAATAGAAAAGGCAAACAATAGGAAAAGACAATCCAGGGTAGCCCTAAGAACATAAAGAACAAAAGCAGTTTAGAAAATTAAAAAGTCGCTTTGGGAGGAGCTGCATTACTATTTCCCTGCCATTTAAAAGCTGTTTTATAACAGCTTACTTGTGGGAAGACCTAGGGTTAACTCACCTAACTGTTTGAAATATGTGTTCTCATCTGTCACCTGGGTTTTTTTTCTTTAATACTTGGCACACCTAACTCATAAAGTTATTACCAGACTTTGTAAACTAGAGAAAGACTGACTATGATTGTGGCTTTAAAACTTGAACTAGGTAATCACGAAGCATAGCTAATGGTGGGAGGTGGGAGTTCATCTCTGAGCAGCATGTGCCATAAGACCACTTTTCCTCCTGCAGGGGGCTGGAGATAGATTAGTGAAAAGTACCAGTGATTAGATGTCCCAAGGTGTTCAAACGGTGGAGAGAAAAAAAGCAAACCGTGATCTACAATCATGGCCACCGATGTGGGGAAGAAGGAGCTCTTTTGGGAGTGCCAATTAGCCATCACACTGCATCTTTGCCATGTGCAGTAGGCTGCTAGCTTTTATATTAAGGAATGCAAGAAGTGAAATAATCAAGGCTATCATATAATACTGAGCTGTCACTCCCTGTGAAAAGCATTTTATTAACATTTAGCCTCACAAAAATTACAGTATCATTTCCATTTTGTAGACTGTTTAAATGATTTGCCAGAGAACTCAAAGCTAGTGAGTAGCAGCAAAACTTAACCCTAGGTCCACCTGTCCAACACCTGGGCTGCTTCCAGTTTTCCATGTTGCCCCCATTTTCATATCTGAGGTATTTCACCATTCCAGCCACTCACTGGAAAGGAACTTCTGGTACTTAAGAAAATGCTAACCTAAATTAAACTTCAAAGATGATTATTCACTTGGTCCCTTCCAAAGAAAATTTTATCTTTAGTCAGTTTCATTTCATTTTGTTTTTCAGAACCATATCCAGATCCAGCAAAAAAGAGAAATCACTTGGTGATTCTGGGAGCTCTCTTCTTGTTCCTGCATGTAACCCTGGCAGTCATCTTCTGTCTTAAAAGAGATGGTATTTCCTTTATTGTGACAGTCTCTGGTGGGGTTGTGGAAAAATGTATGAGAGTGCTACTGTTATCACAGTGGCACTTGCCGGGCAGAGCCAGGGATGCTACATCTCCTGTAATGTGCAGGACAGTCCCATGTATCAGAAAACTATTCTACCCCAAATGCTAGGGGTGCCTCTAACAGGAAACAGTGATTTATAAAATGCCTTTCTATTAGCCTTCCCTTCCAGGGCCAACTTTCAATTATGCAAAGTATATTTTTAGCTACCCTTCTGTAGCATCATTTGAATTGGAGGGTGGCAGTAAACACTTGTAGTAACATTTCTAAGGGGTTGAGAGTTGAATCATGGCTGCAGGCAAACCTGACTTGCCTCTGCAAGGTAGCACAAAGATACTCCACTGTTTCACAGCAGTTATAGTGAAGCTGTGCAGGATTGCAGGGTGAAGACCAGGAGAAAAAGGGTGTGCATGGAGGCTGAAGAAGACCAAGTGTTAAACAGTTTCTTTCTATCATGCAAATAACCACAGACTTACAGGAAAGAGTTTAAATGCCTGTTGGTTTCAGTTGAATTTGTCTTGAGTTAGTTACACTGTTATATTGAGCTGGCTTCTGGGAGCTTTAAATAATAAAAATAGTTCCTTATGTAGAACAGTGGTACTTTTACCACAGAGCAGTTTGCTGAAGGTATTACATAGTTTTCAAAATAATTTTAATGTGTATATTTCTCTATTTACCCAAGGGGACAATTAAAATTCAGGAAAATGTGTCTATTCAAATAATTTCCTTTCATTTTAAGATGATTCAGAGTAAACATTTCCCCAATACTTTGAGAAGTATACCAAAGGATCCGATGATGATCTGTGTATAGAGTTATCTGATGACAAATAGGGAAGTGGAAAATGGAAGGGAATTCCAATAGTTGTTGAGAAATTCCCTACAACCCCTTAAGAGGTGGGTGGATCTGGGAAAGTGGTGTAATTGAGGGAGTAGAGGTCAGCTTCTTTTAATGAACAGAGAACTGAGACAGCCAGACTATATGGATCAAGTTTCAGTATTAGGAAGATCCTGAGGTGGTGTTGATTTGTCCAAGGAAGTGGCTGTGACCACAACTTGCATTTCCATGTGAAAAATCATTAACTGGCATTAGAAAGGGCTAGAAAACTAAAGTATAATAAAGTGTCTCAGGATATGGTATATCTGTGGGGGAAGAATAAAAAATAAAAGTATATACCCCTGAAGAAATTTTAGAACCAAAAGTATGTGTTCTAAACTGTTGGGACCCCTGGAAAAAGGAAGTCTACCAGATTTCCTAAGGGATTAGAAATATTTCATAGGAACCTAGGATTTAAACTTGGGTCACTGTGTGGGATGTATAGTTGTATTACATGAAAATAAAAATAACTTTTTTCTTCAAGTGAGAAAGATGGATGTAGAAAAATGTGGCACCCAAGATATGAATTCAAAGCAACAAAATGGTAAGAATTTTAGCAGGGATTGGAAGTTGAAGAAAGAAAACAAAAAGCTAAGGAACAAGGGGAAAGCTGTCATTATAATCTCCCCTTATGTTACTGAATGCTGAGTGCTGAAACTACTAACTCCTGTTTGTTTCACGACTCTGATATAAGAACGGTTCCCACAGTCTGAGATTTAGGGATAGCAGAGGGGAGTAGAGGGATGGCCCTTTGGGGAAGTGGGAGAAGGAGGCAGCTTCTCTCTGCTAGGTCCTTTGCTTTGCATCCCAGCATCTCCCTGCATTAGGGGACCAAGTTGATTTATGTGGGTAAGTGATAGATGAATGGATGGGTAGATAGATAAAACTTTTATATTGGGCACTGTGTGTACTGCTTCATGTACAATACCTCAACCTTCTCCCTCCGCAATATCAAAGAAGGTTTATTTTTTTATTATCCCAGGATAATACTAGATTATCCTGTTTGATAGTGGAGAAAGCAAAGAATCAAGAAGATAATATGAATTGCTCAAGACCACAAGTCTTGACAAAAATCAGGCTTTGGAGCCTGCTAAGCTGACCATGGAACCTAACTCTGAACCTGTTCACTTAAATCTGTTTCACCACAAATGTCTACATTTGTAGAAGTCCAGAAAGACCTCACCCAATCAAGATCATTGAACTAAAAAGAAAACTATATTAAGGTTTCTGATTCTTACGTAATTTGAAACCAAACTTCACAATAAGCCCAGGTTTAAGGTTAGTCTAATTACCCTGGACAAGCTCAGGCATATTTCATTATGTAGTCCATAACACTCATTTGTGTTGTAAAGCTAATTGGTGAGTATTGTTTGGAGCTTCTTAGAGTGACAGACCATCCCAGTTTGCCAAGAAGTAAGGGTTTTCTCAGAGCATGAGTCTTTCAGTTTCATAATCAGGACAGTTCCTGGCAAACCATGGTAGATGGTTACAGTCTGTCATGTAAAGGGAAGTGGGCATAAATGTAATGTTTCTTTGTCTTGTTGAAAGCTTATTATATCCTCTAGCAAATACATCTTATGTTTCTCATTTTCACTCTCCAGCTACACAGTTTGAGGAGACGTAATCCAGTGTTGAAACTTCTGATCTTAAAACAGGGATTCTCAGCCTGTGGTTTGGGCTTATCAGACCAGAGATATGCAGTGGGCCAGGGGCCTGCAGATGATGTAGAATTTAAAAAGCCCAAGCTCTGAAAACAGAAGCTGAGAAAGAAGAGGAGGACAAAGGAAGAAGGAATAAAGGTACCCTGGAAGAAAACGTTGGTACTTCCGAATGGTGGAAGACTCATCAATACATGTGAAAAGGAGAAAGGACACTTCTAAATGATGAACCTCCATGCACATTATCCATTACTCATCTTAGGAAAATAGGTTGAGATTCCCTGATTTATTGGTCAGTTTCTACAGAAGTGCCCTTTGCCTTTACTCAGTGTCTTGATTTGTCTTCTGGTTGATTGCGCATCCCAGTGTTTGAGTATGATTTATTTTTATTTATTTTGAGTCTGTGGGGTCTTGTTACGTGAGTGTGGTTGTGAATGATTTCTTTTGAAGATATGCTGTAGTAGAAATTAACACTTTGTCACCAGACCAAATTTACTGCTCAATGACTTGTGCGTGTCAAGTAAAATGTAGTATTTGTAAAGTACTTGATATCCGCTATAACTGTCGGTACTTAGGAATCATAGAGAACAAACCATTAGTTTGTATAAGATGTTTTTAATACCTTGTTTAACCCACTGATACTTCAATTGACTTATATAATCTTATTATCAGACCTCAAAATAAGATGTTACCAAAATATCTCTTACATTTAAATATCAGCTTTACAACTATGTGTGCACATAATCTCATTTCATCCCTGTAGCAACTGTGTTGTGGTAAGCACTATTATTCTACCTGTTTCACAGCTGAGGGAGCGGAGATACAGAAACTTGACCAAGGCAATACATAGCAGACTTCAGATTTCCGAAGCTGTCACCTTTCGTCCTTTTATTTATTTATTTATTTAAGTTGAGGTATAGTTGATTTACAGTGTTGTGCCAATCTCTGCTCTTAAGCAAAATAACTCCGTTTTATATATATATATATATATATATATATATGTTCTTTTTTAATTATTAAAGAATTAATGCTAATGCTAAGTCACTTCAGTCATGTCCGACTCTGTGTGACCCCGTAGACAGCAGCCCACCAGGCTCCCCTGTCCCTGGGATTCTCCAGGCAAGAACATTGGAGTGGGCTGCCATTTCCTTCTCCATTAAAGAATTAATAAAAATACTTTTTTTACCTTCTGTCCTTTTAGAATATAATTTACAGCTATGCTTTACTTTAAGACATGTTCATTCAGCGAACATTTAGGAAGTGCCCTAGCGTGTCAATCACTGTGCCAGGCAGAGTCTACAGATATGAGCAAGATAAGGAAACTTCCCTCTAGGAGCTCATAGTATAATAAGGACATCAGTAAGAAAATGTATTGCTATAATATGGTCCATTATAGCACAAGATTATAAGAGGAGAAAAATGTTGTGAGGAGGAAAGTTTAGAAAGCTTCCAAAGGAGGGGATTCTCTAGGTAGCCAGCCAGTGTGTTCCTGGACAGTTGAAAAGTGTAAATATTTTAAAAATAAAAGCAATTTCAGTTTATAAGATGTCAGTATTCTTTAAAACCATGGGAAATGGCTCTGGAAATCCTTTTCTATCACTGTATTTACCCCTGATTTGTTTGCCTTTGCCATGAAATTTGATGCTTATTTATATAGGCCCTGGTATTGTTAATAGCAGTTTTCTTTTTTATTTAAATGCAACTGAATTTTGAATTTATACTTTTTCATGATTCGAAATTCAAAAAGTCCTAGAGGAGACATTAAAAGTCTCCATTCCATCCTCCTACTCATCTAGTTTCCCTTTCCAGAAGCAACCACTCTTATCTTTTGTTCATTTGTCTTCTAAAGATATTCTGTGAATATATGTGGAAATACTTGTAAAATGTATACATATTTTTGATTTTTGCTCTTTTCCACATAAATGGTAATGCATTATGCATCTGCTGTGCACTTTGCTATTTTTATTTAATATACTATTTCTTATGTAGTAGATAGAAGAAATGTGAAGTTCCCAGAGGCTGGGCACTGTCTTGTTTGTTCTAGGTCATCTTTTCCATAGCCTCTTAGTGTCTTTCAGAAGATGTGCGTGCATGCTAAGTCACCAGTCGTGTCCCTGTGCGACCCTATGGACTATAGCCTGCCAGGCTTCTCTGTCCATGGAATGCTCCAGGTGAGAATACTGGAGTGAGTTGCTCTGCTCTTCTCCAGGAGATCTCCCCATCCCAAGGATCAAATCCACGTTTGATCTTATGGGAGACATAAAAGAAGTGGGTTCGATCCCTAGGTTGGGAAGATCTCCTGGAAGAGGGCAGGGCAACCCATTCCAGTATTCTTGCCTGGAGAATTCCATGGACAGAGAAGCCTGGCAGGCTACAGTCCCAGGGTGGTACATACCAAATAGTTACTACATTTAGACAACCAGCCTTTGTCGAGTACTTGCTCTATGACTGTGTTTGGATTTGGTTTATTTTGTGTTTCTCAAAGAGAGAATGTGTTTCTCACAATGGATTTTCCAGAATGTACCATGTCAACCTGGTCTTAAAGGATGACTTTATTGCTAAGTCTGTTTGACAGAATCATGTCTGGAACTTGTTTGTTTTTTGTTTTTTTTTTAAATTTTCTCTTGAGTATAAACTTGACTTTGATGTTGCACTTGCAAAATATGTGTTCTTTTTGGAAATTCCAGTCAAGAACCTTGACCCTAGATCCTTATTTGTGCCAGAAAAGGCTTGTGAGGCCTGTGAGCTGTCTGAACCCTTGAGTCCAACCAGTTCTTACCTCTACACAGGTCTCCTAAGATATTGCTTTCCAAAGGTTCCGTTGCCCTCTAAGGAGATCCCAGAATATTTCTTCCCTCCTCACTTACCTGGATCAATGACAAGGAAAATATTCTTTGCTTTGCCATATATCAAGGCTGAAGAAACAGAATCTCCAACAGAAAGTTTCCTGTTATCTTTTTATACATGTTCATTTGCACAATATCCCTTGTTTGGGTGACAGTATCCTTTGTTTTGTGTGAAGTACAAGTAAGAATTTTGGTTCAGCAAGTTGTGAAGTCTGTTTACTCCATTCCTAAATCTTAATGCCTTTTTGTGGTGTTGGATTTCTGAGGCACTTTATTCCTTTTTCTTGTGTTTCATTGTAAATGATATAGGCAGAGATGATATCTAATTCTGCATTTGTCATTGTTTACACATGCATTAATTTAATAAAATGTTCTTATTTATTTTGTTCCTCAGTTCATCTGCATATCGATTTTTTTGTTTCCTACATGTTTTATAAAAACATTCTGAGTTTAACATCACGATGGAGACAATTACTTGGAATATCTTCAGCTACGTTCTTAGTTCTGTTTTTCATAGCTATGTAAACATAGCTTCTATGTTTACACAGTATACTCTTGCAACCCATATGATGAAAAATATCAAAAGCATGTTTTAAAGAAGGTATTAAAATTTTTCATCCTCTCTTACTCGATAGCTTCCTTTAGGATAGTACCAAGAAGAGAGTCAAAATTGCAGTGTTCAGATCACTATTGTGAAGATCTGAGGGAAGGGAGATGACAGAAAAGTGATCTTCGAGAGAACTATAAGGAAATAAAGGGACTTTCCTTTACAAGAGTACTCTTCTCAGATCAGTAGACGTGGATATGCAAGCCCATGCATGTGAAGCTGGATTTATTCAGTCATCAGGTTCTGAAAAGGAAGTGAGAAACCTAGAACAAAGTTGAGGATTAAGGCCTGGCACAGGGTGGGACAGTAAGATTTAATGTGTCAACTAACTTATGTAGTCATCAGTCTTACTTTAAAGAGACTTTTAATCATTTCTCTAAATCAGAGACTCTTAAAAGATAATGAATGATGACTGTTTCTAAGAATATATGACAGATTATAGATGATTCTAAAGAAAAAGCATCAGTATCCTTGTAGAATGATGATATAATGTTAATGCTACTGCTGGGCAATGAAAACAATAAAAATCTTTAGCTAACATCAGAATATTTCACCTTTCTGACCAGACTTCCTGGCTGGCTTCGGTGGTCATGATTCTGGATGAAATTTTGTGACATTGGAAGGGTCTATACTGTAGGAAAGTTAGCCTGAAAATGGACCATGAGCTTTCATTACAGTTTTACTCCAATCTCATTTATAAGCATGTGACTGTCTGCCATAAGTGGACCAAATGTATTTTTATCTAAACATTTTAGAAACATTTCAGTTCAGTCACTCAGTCGTGTCCGACTCATTTATAAGCATGTGACTGTCTGCCATAAGTGGACCAAATATATTTTTATCTAAACATTTTAGAAACATATCAGTTCAGTTCAATCACTCAGTCGTGTCCGACTCTGCAACCCCATGAATTGCAGCACGCCAGGCCTCCCTGTCCATCATGAACTCCCAGGCTTTACTCAAACTCGTGTCCAGCGAGTCGGTGATACCATCCATCCATCTCATCCTCGGTCGTCCCCTTCTCCTCCTGCCCCCAATCCCTCCCAGCATCAGGGTCTTTTCCAATGAGTCAACTCTTCGCATGAGGTGGCCAAAGTATTAGAGTTTCAGCTTTAGCATCATTCCTTCCAAAGAACACCCAGGACTGATCTCCTTTAGAATGGACTGGTTGGATCTCCTTGCAGTTCAAGGGACTCTCAGGAGTCTTCTCTAACACCACAGTTCAAAAGCATCAATTCTTTGGCATTCAGCTTTCTTCACAGTCCAACTCTCACATCCATACATGATTACTGGAAAAACCATAGCCTTGACTAGAGACAGACCTTTGTTGGCAAAGTAATGTCTCTGCTTTTCAATATGCTATCTAGGTTGGTCATAACTTTCCTTCCAAGGAGTAAGCGTCTTTTAATTTCATGACTGCAGTCACCATCTGTAGTGATTTTGGAGCCCCCAAAAATAAAGTCTGACACTGTTTCCACTGTTTCCCCATCTATTTGCCATGAAATGATGGGAGCAGATGCCATGATCTTCGTTTTCTGAATGTTGAGCTTTAAGCCAACTTTTTCACTCTCCTCTTTCACTTTCATCAAGAGGCTCTTTAGTTCCTCTTCACTTTCTGCCATAAGGGTGGTGTCATCTATAGGTTACTACTATTTTAAAACTTAGATTTCAGAATTAACTTTTTCACTATATATATATATATATATACACCTAACCAAATTTGTGAAGATAAATGCATTTCATTTTTATAATTTTTCCCTACTCCAGGCCCCCTAAGTTTCAAGGAAATTAATATTACAAACCAAATTTTTCCTATTATAATTTAAATATTTTCAGAATTATCTGTATTTTTAAAGAGATTAGGGCCTTTCCTGGTGATCTGCTGGCTGAGACTCTGTGCTCTCAATGTAGGGGGCCTGGGTTTAATCCTTGATCAGGGAGCTAGATCCCATATGCCACAATTAAGGGTTTGCATGCCGCCACCAAAGATCCTGCATGCTGCAACAAAGATGGGAGATCTTATATGCCGCAACTAAGACTTGGTACAACCAGATAAATATTTTTAAAAGGTTAAATTTTAACCAAATTGAAGCAGTTATCGTTCTGTTGCTCAGTTGTGTCTGATTCTTTGTGACCCCATGGACTGCAGCACGCCAGGCCTCCCTGTCCTTCACTGTCTCCCAGAGTTTTCTCAGACTCATGTCCATTGAGTCGATGATGCCATCCAACCATCTCAACCTTTGTTGCCCCCTTCTCCTCCTACCCTCCATCTTTCCCAGCATCAGTCGCTTTTACAGTGAGTTGACTGTTCACATCAGGTGGCCAAAGTAATGGAATTTCAGCTTTAGCATCAGTCCTTCCAATGAATATTCAGGACTGATTTCCTTTAGGATTCACTGGTTGGATCTCCTTGCAGTCTAAGGGACTCTCAAGAGTCTTCTCCGATACCACTGTTTAAAAGCAATTCTTCAGTGCTCAGCCTTCTTTATGTTCCAACTCTCACATCTGTACATGACTNCATCAGTCCTTCCAATGAATATTCAGGACTGATTTCCTTTAGGATTCACTGGTTGGATCTCCTTGCAGTCTAAGGGACTCTCAAGAGTCTTCTCCGATACCACTGTTTAAAAGCAATTCTTCAGTGCTCAGCCTTCTTTATGTTCCAACTCTCACATCTGTACATGACTACTGGGAAAACTGTAGCTTTGATTTTATGGCTCTTTCTCAGCAAAGTGATAGCTCTGCTTTTTAATATACTGTCTACATTTGTCATAGCTTTTCTTGCAAGGAGCAGGTGTCTTAATTTCATGGTTGCAGTTACCATCCACAGTGTTCTTGGAGTCCAAGAAAATAAAATAATTACGATAATTACTATTTATTGAGCATATACTCTGTGTCAGGCACTAGGATTATACACATTATCTCATTTAATGTCATGGCCTGGTGATGAGGTGTGCCACAAAAGTGCACCACATTTACCTGGAAAGCTACTAAATCAGGAAAGTCAAGAAAAGCTGGAGCGTTCATAAGGCAAAATTGGAATTCCTTGGTGGTACAGTGGATAGGAATCTGCCTGCCAATGCAGGGGACATGAGTTTGATCCCTGCTCCAGGGAGATTCTATGTGCTGTGGAGCAACTAAGCCCGTGTGCCACAGCTGCTGAGACTGCATGCTGCAACTCCTGAAGCCCATGCATCAAGAGCCCATGCTCCTCAACAAGAGAGGCCACTGCAGTGAGCAGCCTGAGCACCTCAACAAAGAGTAGCCCTGCTTGCTGCAACTAGAGAAAACCCACATGCAGAAATGAGGATCCAGCACAGACAAAAATAATTTTTTAAGACAAAAATAAATAACTTCATAATTGCAGTGACATTATGGGAATGTGTATGTCTATTTTTAAAGAGCTTGTGTTATAATCCTTGCTGGTTATTTACTTAATTATTTTCCCTCGAGAGAAAAATACAATGGTCATTCAAATGTTATGTATATATATAAAACTGTAACATTAATTTTTAATGGAGAGTAAGTTGTGGAACATTGGCTAAGATATACACTTCTCAGTTTCTTACTGTCATGAAACTATTGTATTTTGACTGTTTTCCACCAATTTGTGATCTGAGTGCTGATTCTATAGTATAACAATGCAGTTGGATGGACAGGAAGTTCTGAATATCTGTTTGCACTCAAGTAAATATGATCAGTAAACAGATCACTGATCTCCACTTTTCAGTAAATGTGCCCTCTCTAGGATATCTCTTTTTATCGAAAATGAGAGTGGCTTATACTACCTCACCAAGAAGAGAGGTCAGCAGCAGCCTAGAGTGTGGAGTGAAATCTCACCCACAACCCCAGGATTCAGTTCCTCATCAGAGCTTTTTGGTCCAGGTGGGAAACCAAGGGATGACCCAGAGAGGGAGAGGAGGTCAAAAATGGTAGGAAGAGACACCCGCTGCAAGGATGGGGCCTGAGCATCATCATCATCCTGGTTGAAGGGGAGGTAAAAGGAGGTGAAGATGCATCCAGTTTCTACACTTGCAGCGTCTCTTAGCTGGAGACCTGTCAAAGAATCACACACTCTCACATTCACACTTTGAGAACCCTGAGGATGACTACAGTGATGACAGAACTGAATTAGGACAGCGTTCCAATGCCTACATTTTGGGACAGGAAAATTCTCAACATAAGAAATAAATGGTTTACCAGAATAAGTTCTTCTGGCAGGATTGTGTTATATCTCAACATATTAATCTTATTTTTCTCTGTGTATTTTCTGCCTCCCTCTTGGGCATCTGAGGGTCAGTTTTCCTTCCCAAGCCCATGCCAAAGCTGAGACCTAGAAAGTACCACTTTGATACCTAAATTCCACTCCCATTTCCCACAGTTCTACTATAAGCATCTCAGTGGGTGACTAACTCTTCAGACTTCTTCTACATGCCAAGCACTTACCTGCTATTGTGGGGGAGTCAAAGATATTTAACATGTCATGCTCTCATGAAGCTTACAGTCTGAGGAGACAGTATATAAATTTAGGAAGAATTAAACAATAAGAAAGAACATGAGACTTTTAAAAATGTCTCAAGACAGAAGAGAGGACAGCAAATGCTGTGAAGTAAAGGAGGGAAGAAATAGTAAGGGCTAGAAAACCTTTACCAAGTAAGCCAGATTCAACTTGAACCCTGGAGAATGGAGAAGATGCCTGCTTCTTCATTTGTTTTAATCGGAGGATAATTACTTTGCAATGTTGTGTTGGTTTCTGCCATACAACAACGTGAATTGGCCATAAGTATACATATCCCCCTTCCCTCTTGAACCTCCCAGATGCCTAGTTCTGATGATGTGTGTCTTAGTCCACTTGAGCTGCTATAACAAAATACCACAGATTTGGTGGCTTATAAACAGAGTTTATTTCTTATCATTTGGAGACTGGGAAGTCCAAGATTAAGGTACCAGCCTGGTTGTGTTCTGGCCAAGACCCTCTTCCTAGTTCATAGATGGCACTTTCTGTGTCTTCACGTGATGGAAGGGGCAAGGGAGCTCTGTGAGATCTCTTGTAAAAACACCAGATCCCATTTGTGAGAGCTCTACTCTCATAACCTAAGCACCTCCCAATGGCCCCATCATCCTAATATCATCATCTTTTGGGGTTAGAATTTTAACGTGTATCAATGGTGGGGGGCACAAACTTTCAGAGAGTAGCAGTGTGGAAAGCAGTTTCTTTTCATACAGGAGAAATCTAACAAAGAAAATCTGCAATCCCTTACATGATACAACCCCTGAAAAACATAATTTGGCAATATCTATCAAATTATAAGTGACCCAGAAATTCTGCTTGCAGAAATTTACCCTACAGTTATATGCTCATATGTGCAAAATGACATATGCATAAGGCTATTTATTGCAGCTTTCTTTTTAATAGCAAAACACTGGAAACAACCCAAATGTCCACCAATAGGGAACTTGTTAAATAAGTGTGGTTGCACATCCAAACAACAGAATACTATATTAGACAGCCACATCAACAAATAAGGAAGTTCTTTCTGCACTGGCATGAAACAGATCTCCAAGATACATTTATTAAGTAAAAAAGGTATAAAAGAGTATGATATGCTCCACTTTGTACATTGTATTAATTATGTATACAGCATGTATACTATGAGCACTTTTCACAGTAAGTACTTAGTACTCTGTGTATACTGTGTATACTTAATCTGTATATTATGTACACTATGCATCTTTTCAGATAAAATTTTTGCATTTTTGAAAGGAAAAAATATAGATACATATTTCCTTATATATGCAAAAACGCATATCTGAAAGGATGCATCCAAAATTGGTTGCCTTTGAAGGGGCATATTGGGTTTATAGTGGAGAGAATTTTATGGCATAAACTTTTGAATGATTACTTATTCCAAATAATTATAATTTTAAAAGTCTGAGCTCAATTATTTGCCTTTCAGGGACTTTCATGTAGTTTTAAGAAATGATAACTCTCATTAATGTATAAGGCTAAATAGAAGCATCAGGGATAAGGCAGTTTGAACAATTGAATTCAACAACCACAGGATTTCAATCCATCAGTTCAGTTCAGTTCAGTTGCTCAGCTGTGTCCAACTCTTTGTGACCCTATGAACTGCAGCATACCAGGCCTCCCTGTCCATCACCAGCTCCCAGAGTCTACCCAAACCCATGTCCATTGAGTTGGTGATGCCATCCAACCATCTCATCCTCTGTCCTCCCCTTCTCCTCCTGCCCTCCATCTTTCCCAGCATCAGGGTCTTTTCAAATAAGTCAGCTCTTCGCATCAGGTGGTCAAAGTATTGGAGTTTCAGCTTCAACATCAGTCCTTCCAATGAACACCCAAGAGTGATCTCCTTTAGGATGAACTGGTTGGATCTCCTTGCAGTCCAAGGGACTCAAGAGTCTTCTCCAACACCACAGTTCAAAAACATCAATTCTTCGATGCTCAGCTTTCTTTAGAGTCCAACTCTCACATCCGATTGTACTGAATTTCTTTCTTTCATGTAATTTTCCCTGTTTTTCCCTGGCCTCACTGCCAGCACAGCCTCTAGTATGTGGAAGACTGATCAGTTTATTTATGGGCTCTCATTAAGTAGCTGTGGGTCTGGATCCTTATGGTAATAAAGGACACTTTATAAATAATGAGTAGGCCAAATCAACCCATTGTTTATAGAGCCATAGACATGTAATGGAGAAGGCAATGGCGACCCACTTGCCATTACTCTTGCATGGAAACTCCCATGGATGGAGGAGTCTAGTAGGCTGCAGTCCATGGGGTCTCAAAGAGTCAGACACGACTGAGCGACTTCACTTGCACTTTTCACTTTCATGCATTGGAAAAGGAAACGGCAACCCACTCCAGTATTCTTGCCTGGAGAATCCCAGGGACGGAGGAGCCTGGTAGGCTGCCGTCTATGGGGTCGCACAGAGTTGGACACTACCGAAGCAACTTAGCAGCAGCAGCAGCAGCAGAAGCAGCAGACATATAATATGCTTCCATAGGTATGAACTAACTAAAATATCTGTACTTTGGGAAAGCTTGCAAGAATGATCCCAACTTAGGTTTATCCAGTTGGAAAACTGAGGTTAGCCCTAGTGAAGTTTTTGCAAACCGCAAAGTGTAGCTTTGATCAGCGTTTTGTGGGCTATTGGTGACTATCAAAATTCCCAGACCTAGGCTTCCCCTTTCAGCATCTTGGCTTCTGCATGAGAAACTTTGGCTGTCTGCCCTGACATCAAGCATCCAGCCTTTGACAAGGCACAAAAAGCTGTTTTCGCCTAAGTGCTCTGTAGTGGTAAAAAATCAAAAGAGAGATCATGGAGAAGTTACTCAATAGACAACAAAATTTACATAACTGAAACTGATTAGAAGAACTTTTTTGTTGTGAGAACTAAAGAAAATGCTGTGTCAGGACAGAGTAATAGAAAAACTAATACTAGTCTCAGCAAGTGACTGAGAGCAGCCTTCATCTGTCAACCATCTCTCTTCCTTTCTGGACACAGATGATTTGGCAAGAATAGAATGGTCCCTTCCTAGGACATGAAGGTGTTTGGAGACTTAACAACTTTATTAAAATTATTTGGGTATCTAGGAGAAAAAAATACAAAAACCTGCAAAAGACAAAAGCAACAAATACATGTTTATACTTACCACTAGCTCTAATGAAGTTGCTTCACTCCAAGTGACTATGAAAAAAAAAAAAAAAAAANGAGTTGGTGATGCCATCCAACCATCTCATCCTCTGTCCTCCCCTTCTCCTCCTGCCCTCCATCTTTCCCAGCATCAGGGTCTTTTCAAATAAGTCAGCTCTTCGCATCAGGTGGTCAAAGTATTGGAGTTTCAGCTTCAACATCAGTCCTTCCAATGAACACCCAAGAGTGATCTCCTTTAGGATGAACTGGTTGGATCTCCTTGCAGTCCAAGGGACTCAAGAGTCTTCTCCAACACCACAGTTCAAAAACATCAATTCTTCGATGCTCAGCTTTCTTTAGAGTCCAACTCTCACATCCGATTGTACTGAATTTCTTTCTTTCATGTAATTTTCCCTGTTTTTCCCTGGCCTCACTGCCAGCACAGCCTCTAGTATGTGGAAGACTGATCAGTTTATTTATGGGCTCTCATTAAGTAGCTGTGGGTCTGGATCCTTATGGTAATAAAGGACACTTTATAAATAATGAGTAGGCCAAATCAACCCATTGTTTATAGAGCCATAGACATGTAATGGAGAAGGCAATGGCGACCCACTTGCCATTACTCTTGCATGGAAACTCCCATGGATGGAGGAGTCTAGTAGGCTGCAGTCCATGGGGTCTCAAAGAGTCAGACACGACTGAGCGACTTCACTTGCACTTTTCACTTTCATGCATTGGAAAAGGAAACGGCAACCCACTCCAGTATTCTTGCCTGGAGAATCCCAGGGACGGAGGAGCCTGGTAGGCTGCCGTCTATGGGGTCGCACAGAGTTGGACACTACCGAAGCAACTTAGCAGCAGCAGCAGCAGCAGAAGCAGCAGACATATAATATGCTTCCATAGGTATGAACTAACTAAAATATCTGTACTTTGGGAAAGCTTGCAAGAATGATCCCAACTTAGGTTTATCCAGTTGGAAAACTGAGGTTAGCCCTAGTGAAGTTTTTGCAAACCGCAAAGTGTAGCTTTGATCAGCGTTTTGTGGGCTATTGGTGACTATCAAAATTCCCAGACCTAGGCTTCCCCTTTCAGCATCTTGGCTTCTGCATGAGAAACTTTGGCTGTCTGCCCTGACATCAAGCATCCAGCCTTTGACAAGGCACAAAAAGCTGTTTTCGCCTAAGTGCTCTGTAGTGGTAAAAAATCAAAAGAGAGATCATGGAGAAGTTACTCAATAGACAACAAAATTTACATAACTGAAACTGATTAGAAGAACTTTTTTGTTGTGAGAACTAAAGAAAATGCTGTGTCAGGACAGAGTAATAGAAAAACTAATACTAGTCTCAGCAAGTGACTGAGAGCAGCCTTCATCTGTCAACCATCTCTCTTCCTTTCTGGACACAGATGATTTGGCAAGAATAGAATGGTCCCTTCCTAGGACATGAAGGTGTTTGGAGACTTAACAACTTTATTAAAATTATTTGGGTATCTAGGAGAAAAAAATACAAAAACCTGCAAAAGACAAAAGCAACAAATACATGTTTATACTTACCACTAGCTCTAATGAAGTTGCTTCACTCCAAGTGACTATAAAAAAAAAAAAAAAAAAAGCTGTATTGAGAGATGAAAGTGTATTTGGGAAGAGTGAGAGAATGCTTTTAAACACCTGGAGTCATCCAGACCCAAGTTCCAGTCTTTTTAACTCTATGACCATGGCAGTGTTTTTTAACTTCACTGAACTTATTTCCCTTTGACTAAACTGGGGTAAGGACTAAATGAGGCAACATACCTAGAGTACTTAGTACTATGCCTGGTGCTTAGAAAGTTTGTGTGTTGATATTATTGATGCCATGAAATTGTTTATTATTTTCAGGTTCAAGAGCTAATAATCTAGTCAAACTGTTATTGTTATGGATGACTTAAACTATTTTTTTTTAAATTGAAAGAATTTACTATTAAAATTATTTAAAAAAATAAAAAATTGAAAACAAGTGTTTAATTTTTCTATCTTAAAAGTCAAAACAACTGAATTTAAATTGTGTCAAGTTAAAGGACTATCATTAGACTATCATTTTTGAATTTTTCATAATGTCAAAATTAACTAGAATTCTTTTTCTTTTTTAGTTTGCACATTTAAAATTCTGGCATTCCTTTTTGGTTCAGCAGCAGCAGCAGCAGGCACTTCATGGTGATAAATGATGAGCTACTCTAAAGCAGAAGTTAGTTACATAGGATAACTTAAAACTTATTTAGGGGAAATTTAGTAAATGTTTATTTTAATAAACCATGTTTTGTTTGTTTTTAAAGAAAGATGCTTCATTCTTTGCTAGTTTCAGAACAAACAGCTTTATAGTGGAAAGCAATTCCTCTTTTTACACCTCAGGTTAAATATTTGTCTATTTTTCAGTCAAACTGAAAACATAACAAAACAATGACCCAGCTTGTTTCTAAATACACAGAAACGAACACACTGTAAACAATGTTTCCTCTTCATTGAACTTTGGCTGTGCACCTACTGAATCCTCTAGACATTGTCGAGAATACAGCTATGACCCAGATATCCAAGCTGCCTTAAGAACATGAAGATTGAAACATGCTATCATTAGTTATGGGCATAGCTTCTCTTCTTCCAAAAACAAAACAAACCAAAAGACACAAGTAAGAGTTTGTTAGAAATAACTCAAACCATTGAATCACCAGAAAATAATTAAAGTGCTTTGAACTCAACCTTTATACCCCCTACCACATGAGTTACATTTTATCAAACTACTGTTAGTTAATTCTTGTATTTTGGTACCTCAGTGACTCTAATCCAAATATGGTATTTTTATATTGATAGTTCCATGTGTTCTAGTACATTATCACAGTACTGGAAAACACATGCTGCTGCTAATCTGCTAAATCGCTTCAGTCGTGTCCGACTCTGCGACCCCATAGACGGCTGCCCACCAGGCTCCTCCGTCCCTGGGATTCTCCAGGCAAGAACACTGGAGTGGGTTGCCATTTTCTTCTCCAATGCATAAAAGTGAAGTGAAAGTGAAGTTGCTCAGTCATGTCCGACCCTCAGTGACCCCATGGGCCACAGCACACCAGGCTCCTCCGTCCATGGGATTTTCCAGGCAAGAGTACTGGAGTGGGATGCCATTGCCTTCTCCGGAAAACACATGNAGCCCTTTAGGCTGTCTCTTATACACATCTAGATGTGTATAAGAGACAGCAGTGACCCCATGGGCCACAGCACACCAGGCTCCTCCGTCCATGGGATTTTCCAGGCAAGAGTACTGGAGTGGGATGCCATTGCCTTCTCCGGAAAACACATGGAGGAGAGTTAATAACTGGTATTAAGTTTCTTGGTTTGGGAGATGTTTTTTTGTTGTTTGTTTTTTAGTATTTACTACACACTGGGCAATGTTGCGGAGAAGTTAATGGCACCCCACTCCAGTACTCTTGCCTGGAAAATCCCATGGACGGAGGAGCCTGGTGGGCTGCCGTCTATGGGGTAGCACAGAGTCGGACACGACTGAAGCGACTTAGCAGCAGTAGCAGCAGCAGGGCAATGTTGTGAGTGCTTTGTGTGTGTTAATTCATTTAATCTTCCTAAAAACCCTGTTAGGAAAGTACTGTTATCTTCTCTTTACAGATGAAGAGATTGAGGAACAGCAAGTTTAGGTAGTTTAGCCAAAGTCATGCTGCTAGAATGTAAAGAGTTTGCCTTCAGAGCCTGTGCTCTTAAATTCTGCACTATGTTACACCCAATTAAGTGACTGAGTCATGTTAATTGAGGTTTCAAAGTTTAATACTGTTGGAGCAGTACAGTATAGTGATACCTGCTGGGTTGAAGAATTTCAGAAGCAGCCTGAGGTTTGTTAGCCCATGTATTTTTGTTTTTCCAGGCAAGGGGGACTAATCTGACTAGCACTACTATAGATATTCTAGTATGGATCTTTCAGTGAATCTTTAAATTCATATCTGTTCAGCATATACCCGATCGTACAATTGCTGAATCATTGATATATACCTAAGAGTAGAATTTCTGGGGCAGAGTGTAGAAATTACTGAAATGTGTACCAATTTGCATTCCTAAACATCAGTGTATGGGAATTCCAGTTGCTCCACATTCTCAGCAACAGTTGATATTTTCTGTTTCTTTTAAACATTCTTAAAAGAAATGGATTCGTAGAGGTATTATTTTATGGTTTTAATTCACATTGCTTTGTTGACTGATAGAGCTGACCTTTTCATATGTCTGTTGGCCACCTGGCAGTAATCTTCTATGAAGTGTCTTTTCCAGTGTTTTTGTCTACTTTTCTGTTAGGTTGTCTATCTTACTGATATTGTAGGAATTCTTAACACATTCTAGATATGTCAGACATATGAATTAAATATACCTTCTTCCACTCTGTGGGTTTTCTATTCCCTCTCTTAGTGGGTCCTTTTGATGAACAAGCATTCTTAATTTTACTTAAGGCAAATCATCAATTTTTTTTGCTTTATGTCTAGTACTATTTTTTAGATTATAAAAATTCAATTACCAATACTTAATTCAGACCAATTCAGTCAGACTTTCTGGAGGTGAGAGAAAACTGTTGATAATATTTTTATGCTTCTAAGGTGATTCCAATATGAACCCAGGTTTGAGAATTATGAATGCAGAATCATCTGCTAAGTTGTTAGCTATGAATGTCTTTGTGGGATAGGATTATTACATAGTTTCTCACTTCACAGGTGACGCTGGTGGTAAAGAACCCGCTTAACAATGCAGGAAATTTGAGCAATGAGGGTTTGATCCCTGGGTCGGAAAGATTCCCTGGAGGAAGGCACAGCAATCCACTCCATTATTCTTGCCTAAAGAGTCTCAGGGACAGAGGAGCCTGGCAGGCTACAGCCCATAGGGTCGCAAAGAGTCAGATATGACTGAAGTGACTCAGTATGCATGCATTCTTTATATGTGTTTTCAGTTTTAATCGATGCATAGTTTAAATGGTGATAATGGTACGGGGTGTGCTTGTATGTGTGATGAGAAGTCTGACACCATTTTTTTTTAAATGTCTGACTGTTGACAGATTTAAGCTACACCTCCACCTTTTCCTCTGGTGCCCCACATTTGGTCAAGCTGATAAGGAGACCTGGGCTGCCCTCCTTTGGCACAGGTGAGAGATCCAAACCACGCAAACCTCTTCTTGATATGAACCCCCACTCCAGCTCTATCCTGTAAAGATGATTAAAAAAACAACTCATCTCCTTTCTTTGCCTTTTCAAGCTGTTTCAGACCTGCATGAGAGACTGACTGTCCTGTACTCCCCAGAGGCCTCAATTATGTGAGTAATAAACTTTTTCATACCATTTTCATGTGTCTCAATGTGAACCAAATTTTGGTTAGGTGTACATTTGACTTTTCAAGGAACTGTAACAGCATGGAAAACAGCTACTTTTGAAAAGTGTTGTGTAACTCCTTGTAAGATTGTGTGCCTTCCTGTGTCACAAAATACTCTTTTTACTGCCTAGGGCTACGGCTTTTATAGTCCTCAGATGCTAAAAACTTCTGTTTTGTCCTTTGGGACTTAACCATGGATATATATCTCTATTACCCTACCAGACAATTCCCAGGAGATTTTGCTATTCATTCCTATCTTCAAACTGAATTTTTGAGGCTTGCAGTGGAATAGGGTATAGACTCTTCCTATTCTGGCATGACTAACATCTTTGCTCTTTTCTTCTGATATAACATATCGGCACTATGCTTTGATTCAAATTCCTCTTAAGTTTTGATGCCATAACAAGAAATGGACTGATATTTCAACATCTCAGTTTTAGAGCCTCAGGGTTGATTGTATTTTTTATATCATTCTCTAGAACAGCCAAATTTCTTTTTGTTCTAAGCAGTCTTTAGCTGTGTCTCTTTTCTCATCTCGCCGTGCTCCTGGAATGTTATAGAATTACAGAATCTTTTTATATTTATTATCCATTTGTCAGCATTCTTTTTAATCTTTTGTATCTATGCGTGTTTTAATAGTGAATGATAAGCTAAAGTCTGTATTCTTTATTCTTTTCTCTATTTTTCTACTTCTCTATCACATTTGTTAAATTTTATTTATTTATGCCTGTGCTGAGTCATGGTTGCTTTGCATGGACTTTCCGTAGTTGCAGCAGGCAACTAGGTGGGGTTGGGGTGGGGGAAAACTTCTCTTCGTAGCTTTGTCTGGGCTTCTTGCAGTGGTTTCTCTTGTGGTGCATGGGCTATAGGCAGGCGCGCTTTAGTAATTATAGCATGCAGGCTCAGTAGTTGCAGCATGAGGACTCTAGGGTACACGGGCTTCAGTAGTTGTGGCACGCAGGCTCAGTAGTTGTGGCTCACTGCCCTAGAATGTGTGGGCTTCAGTAGTTGTGGCACACGAGCTTAGTTGCTCCAGTGCATGTGAAATCTTCCTGGACCAGGGAAGGAACCTGTCTCCTGCACTGGCAGGCAGATTCTTTATTCACTGTGCCACCAAGGAAGTCCCTCTGTGTCCCATTTAAGCAAACTTTGCTTACTCCCAGGTCATGAAGACTCCCTCCATGTTTTCTTCCAAATGTCTTTGTTTTATCTTTCACGTTAGATCTGTAATCCTTCTGGAATTAATTTTTTTTTTTGCATATCATGTGAGATAGGGATCAAAGTACATTTTTTTATATGAAGATCTAATTGTCCCTACATTATTTATTGAAAAGACTATACTTTCCCTCCCTATACTGCAGTCTCACCTTTATCATAATCCAGGTAGCTGTATCTATATCTGTATCTCACTGGTATCTCTATCTTTCTCTCCCTGTCTCTGAATTCTTTTCTACTATATTGATCCCCTCATTTGTTTTTATATCTAGATGATTTTATTAAAGCTATACTAATGAATTTTAATTTTTCCTCTTGTGGCTAGGATAGTACTTGAACTTGTGATTTTTCACCTGCAGTGAAAAGTCTCACCTGAGACTTCCATCCTGGGGATAATGCTGTGCAAAAGACATCCCAATCATTTTTTCCCACTGTTATCTGTCCCATATTCACCCTAGGTCTGTATTCACTCTCTTATCTTTCTCTCTGAATGTGTTTGTCTCTCCATAAGTATAAAATCATACTCTCATCATTTATTTTACTTATTGAATGTCTTCTCTTCCTTGTGCATTATTTCAAAAGTAGACAAATAAGGGATTTAAATATATTTTAAAAATGAAACAGATATCAAATTACACTTATCTATATAGGCTTCAATAAAGTGTTTTCTACTATAAATTCAATGTTTTTTTTTGTTTGTTTTAGAAAAATATTTTCCACTCACCCTAAAACAGCATGGTTATCTGAATTCTATAAAGAAATGATTTTGTTCTAATCTAACAACCATTACAAAATATGTCCTTTCTATTATAAGTTTGAAATCTTTAACAAAAAATGAATATTGTGATAACTGTGGCTTCCTAGAATGTTTGCTCACAGCTACAATATTGTAGGATCAAATAAACTTTATCTCATATTCCTTGATTTAGAGTAGATTCATGTTAGTAATATGCGAAGCAGATCCCCTGTTGCTGTCTGTTGGCCTCACTGGCTCACTTGCAGGGTGAAGACTTGAATAAAACAGAGACTGTGGGCCATGTCCAGCAGTTCCTTATTTCTGCTTATGGTTTATCAAGTTTCCAGAAGTAAACCTCAGGACCATCAGTTTACTCCTCCCTCTTCCTCATGTCTCAGCTTCAATATTGACTTAATTCCCTCGAACAGAATCTCTTGTTCCAGTTACTTCTCTTGTGAATTCACTGTTACTGTTTCTCTTAGCCTTTATATCAAGATGTTCATATTGGCTTAAATAAAAAGGAAGTTTATTATCCCATGTAACAAGAAATGCACAGAGAGAATGACACTATCTCTGTTTCTCTGCAATTTTCTTAGCCCCATCAAACTGGTGACCTGACTCTGTACCCAAGCTTGAGGCAGTTCTAGGTTCCACACCCAGCCAATCATATCTCATGTCTCATCGGCCTTCCAGGCCACATATCTACCTTCAAACCAGTTGTTGGCAAGGATTTACCCAGTAGCCAGGGATGAGATCATCTTCTTCTGGGTCACATGAGGTAAGATACCTGAATAAAATCAGGGTCTTGTACCATGGAATATAGCATTTGAATGCTGATAGATATAACCAACAGTGTCTGCCTTGCTTTAAATAATTACAGCCGCCTCCTAACTGTGCTCCCTGCCTTTTGTTTTTAGCCCCCATTCTATCAACATTTATAAGTTGAGAAGCCAGTGCAGTCCTCTTTAAACACAATTCTGTCACATAGGCAGACACTCTTGGTTGGTGGCCTAGGTGTCTCCCTTCTAACTGAAGGAACACCTTGGCCTCTCCATTCAAGATCCCCATAATCAGCCTCTACCTTATGCCTGTTTTTGTCTTCTTTTTTTTTCCCAAAAAATTTTACTGAAGTATAGTTGATTTACAATGGTGTGCTACTCTCTGCTATACAGCAAAGTGATTCTGTTATATAGACAAATACATATGTATTTTTTTCCCATTATGGTATTTATCACAGGATGTTGAATATATTTCCCAGTGTTATACAATAGGACCTTATAATTTATCCATCCTATATATAATACTTTGCATCTGTTAACCTCAAACTCCCAATGTGTCTCTTTCCCACCCCCTTCCCTTTGGTCACCACCAGCCTGCTTTTTGTGTCTGTGAGTCTGTTTCTGTTTTGTAAATATGTTCATTTGGGTTGTATTTTAGATTCCATGTATTAGTAATATGGTATTTGCCTTTCTCTGACTTACTTCACTTAGTAGGATAATGTCTAGGTCCATCCATGTTGCTGCGAATGGCAATATTTCATTCTTTTTGTGGCTGAGTAATAGTCCATTGTATATATGTATACACACACACACACACCACATTTTCCTTATCCATTCATCTGTCAATGAACGTTCAGGTTGTCTCCATGTCTTGGCCATAAATAATGCTGCTATGAACATTGGGGTGCATGTATCTTTTTGAATTATGGTTTTGTCCAGATATATGCCCAGGAGCGGGATTGCTGGATCATATGGCAATAATATCTTTAGTTTTTTGAGAAACCTCCATACTATTCTCCATAGTGGCTGCCCCCATTTGCATCCCTAAAGCATCACTATGAACAAAGCTAGCGGAGGTGATGGAATTCCAGTTAAGCTCTTTCAAATCCTGAAAGATGATGCTATGAAAGTGCTGCACTCAATATGCCAGCAAATTTGGAAAACTCAGCAGTGGCCACAGGACTGGAAAAGGTCAGTTTTCATTCCAATCCCAAAGAAAAGCAATGCCAAAGAATGCTCAAACTACCACACAATTGCACTCATCTCACATGCTAGTAAAGTAATGGTCAAAATTCTCCTAGCCAGGCTTCAGCAATATGTGAACCATGAACTTCCAGATGTTCAAGCTGGTTTTAGAAAAGGCAGAGGAACCAGAGATCAAATTGCCAACATCCGCTGGATCATGGAAAAAGCAAGAGAGTTCCAGAAAAAAACATATATTTCTGCTTTATTGACTATGCCAAAGCCTTTGACTGTGTGTATCACAATAAACTGTGGAAAGTTCTGAAAGAGATGGGAATACCAGACCAGCTGACCTGCCTCTTGAGAAACCTATACGCAAGTCAGGAAGCAACAGTTAGAACTGGACATGGAACAACAGACTGGTTCCAAATAGGAAAAGGAGGACATCAAGGCTGTATATTGTCACTCTGCTTATTGAACTTATATGCAGAGTACATCATGAGAAAC
>SJYX01019005.1:578299-592202 GCA_006410675.1 Oreotragus oreotragus | reverse complement strand
CTAGTAAAGTAATGCTCAAAATTCTCCAAGCCAGGCTTCAGCAATATGTGAACCGTGAACTCCCTGATCTAAAAAATACCTTCATGAAAACATCTAGACTCATATCTGACCATATATCTGGGAACCATAGCCTTGCCAAGTTGACACATAAAATTCATTAAGATGAATTAAGATTAAGCCCCCAAATGTTAGCCTAAATGCAAGGCAGCAGTCCAGGTTGCAATGTCCTATGATTTCAGGAATTCTGTTTGAGTGTGTGGTCTCATAAATATTATATAGTAATATTTCACCATAAACATCTATATGTATAGCTAGAGAAAATACAACTTGCATTATGAATGTGCATACTTATTAAACCTGTAGCAATCATTTCTTTTTGAAAAGGTGCATCATCAGGTTCCTAATTTGTTTACATGACCATCTTACTCTCTGACTGAAGCAGAATGGCATTTTAAAAAGATATTCAAATAAATCATATTTTATTATTGCTATAACATTTGTATGATTTGCCCTCCTGTTTTCCCCCACCCCATAAGAAAATAAATCACAAGAAGAGATGACATTCCATTTTATATTGCCTTATCCTTTTTCCAACTCTATTTTCATTACCAAAACAACACACAAGCATAATAAACAGCACCTTTCTCTAAGAGAGGCAGAATAAAAATCCTTTAAAACTTCTTTTCAAATTTCTCTTTCAGGGTTTTTATCAGTTGTATATGTGAACATTTAGCATCTCATTATTTATACTGTTACTAAGTAGGATATAAATGACCTGGCTCTTCCTATGTATTAGAATACAGTGTTTAGTTTTCATATGCCAAAAAGCATTTACACTGATGCCACATAAATAAATGAATATAGAGATTTGATATTTTATAATAACCTAAACATACGTTAAAAAAATATTTTGAACTCCCTCAAGTCAATTAAAGACCTCTATTTAGATGCAGAAAATACAAGAGATAAGAGGACATTTTCCCTGTCAAAAATAATGATTCTATTTAATAATATGTTTTGAGCAACAACTACATTTGGCATCATCATATAAGATACTCATAATAAAAAATGAGAATGAGAAGTTTCAGTCTATGCAATCACATGGATTTTAGTCAAGTAAACCACCTTTGTTGTTCAATCACTCAGTCGTATCCGATTCTTTGCAACCCCATGGACTGCAGCACACCAGGTTTCCCTGTCTCCACATCTCCCAGAGCTTGCTCATACTCCCGTCCAGTGAGTCGGCGATGATATCCAACCACTGTGTCCTCTGTCATCCCCTTCTCCTCCTGCCTTCAATCTTTCCCAAAATCAGCGTCTTTTTTAAAGAATCAGTTCTTCACATCAGGTGGCCAAAGTATTGAAACTTCAGCTCAGAATCAGTCCCTCCAGTGAATATTTGGGACTGATTTCCTTTAGGATTGACTGGTTTGATCTCCTTGCAGTCTAAGGGATTCTCAAGAGTCTTCTCCAACAACACAGTTCAAAAGCATCAATTCTTCAGTGCTCAGCCTTCTTTATAGTCCAACTCTCACATCCATACATAATTACTGGAAAAACCAGAGCTTTGACTATATGGACCTTTGTCGGCAAAGTAATGTCTCTGCTTTTTTTAACCTCCTTTAACAAGGAGGATAAAGAAACTAGAGGTAAATCCTCAAGATCCTATTAATGGGATTAATCTTGCAATATTTTCACCAAGCATTTCTGGCTCAGAAAATAAATGTAAGAGAACTTAAGTGGTTTCTTAATTGGTTTGCTCCTGACACTAGTTGCTCAGCTCAAAGCATCCTGGTTGTATCTGAACATTTGGCTTCCTTAACACAATGCATTGGAGAAGGCAAGTACTCCTGCCTGGAAAATCCCATGGACGGAGGATCCTGGAAGGTTGCAGTCCATGGGATCGCTGAGGGTTGGACACGACTGAGCGACTTCACTTTCACCTTTCACTTTCGTGCATTGGAGAAGGAAATGGCAACCCACTCCAGTATTCTTGCCTGGAGAATCCCAGGGACGGGGGAGCCTGGTGGGCTTCTGTCTATGGGGTCACACAGAGTCGGACACGACTGAAGTGACTCAGCAGCAGCAGCAGCAGCAACACAATACATACACCACAAAGTCCTCTCCTATGGAAGGAAAGTGTCAGCTTGCCCAGATATTTTTTGCTGTCCCAGCAGGAATCCTCCTGGTTGAGACAGCATTCCTTTGTACCAGGATCTGCATAATCATTACTTCACGTGCACACTGCATGCTGTTCACTGAATGTTTAGTATCTGGGAATATCCTCCATCCAGCTTCTTGCCTGCTTTCATCCTCACTGGTTTTCCTAACTTTTAACTCCCTCTTACCCATGTTGATATTTTGGACTTAGTGACCTATTCTGCCAGGTTTGTTTCAGCTGACTGCCTTTCCCTAAATGATCTGAACTGTTTAAAGGTCTTCTGGGCAAGATACTAAGCCTAGAGTAACAAATTCAGAATATCTATGCTTTTTCTAGGCCAAGTTTCCAGCCCTGATGGCAAGCTCTTTCAGTGTGTTATAGTACTGACACAGTGAGTCTGAGTTCAGGTGTCTGGTTTACAAATTACTTCCTGTAAAACTACAAGTAAAGTTGTTTTTCTCTCTTTTTTTAGGTTATTATTAAAATGCATAGGCATTGCTAGAGTATATTGGAAAAGTGTAATTAATGATTTATAAATCTAGATGCATATATATATATATAATGAGAAACAAAAGAGGATAATATTGTATATTGTGTTTCATTATCTTGGATATAGTCTAGGTATCACTTAGCGATATAGCAAAAGATAATATGATACCTGATCTTTAGCTACTCATGACTTAAAGGGGATAGTGTGACTTACATGGAATTTGGAAAATTAGGATTATTTGCATAGAATATTGAAGCTTATTGAATTTGATGGATTACATATACCTCTATTATTGGAACTTCAACCTTACTTGAGATTGAAAGGTAATTCCTAAAACATGTAATATTTAACATGAAAGCATTTTATTTCCATGGATGAAATAAATTAGTGGAATAAGTAGAACATAGCATGTTTTCCTCTGCTAGAATTATTGCCTTCAGTAACAAAGTGAAGTGAGCTAACAATAAAGACTTACTAAGGATATTCTACAAGGCTCTTTACACATTTTAGTGCTTTCAATCTTAATAGGAATATAATAATCAAAACATTAATGCATTTTATACAATGGGGAAAATGTGGCTTAGTATAACTGGATACATTTCTAAAAATAATTAATAGATGGAGAAGAGTCAAAATTTGAATACATATCTATTTGACTTCAAAATCCATACTCTTTAAATTACATCCTAGTAAAAATATCTTTCTAGAACTAGACAATAAGGAATTAAAATCCTGGATAATCCTAAACTTACCCACCATGAATGTAATAAAATTTTATCAGTATATCAGAGTATCCATGATACTCTACTCTGCTTGCTCCAGTATTCCCATATGGGACATTCTTGATTTGCATATTATGGTGTATATTTTCTTCATTTTCTATAAATCTTCCAACTGAGTGGGTCTAAGAAGCAAATCTGCTTAGTTTTACCTTGTCTTTATTGATTGGTCCCTAAAACATGATAGCACTCAATATAGTATAGTTTATTAATAGAATAAAAGAGACTGTAAAGAGGGATAGACTTGTTTTTCAATCACTCATTTGCCTTGGTTTCATAGAAGGTTTCATTGAACTATAGATTATTTTATGTTGGTATACTTCTTTTATTTAAGCCAGAAACATTCTGATTTTTAAAATATTTCATTGAATAGTACCTGTTCATTATTATCCTCAATTTTATAATTTATTGTGTTTACCATAAAATATTGTAGAATTTAGTATTACTACCTGGGTATCGCATCTGGTTTTAGGACTATTACAGTGGGAAAATACACTGAGTACCTACTTCTAGGTATTAGTGAATGCTAGGAGCTCAGTATTACACTGTGACTTTGATGGTATATCTATATTTCTTGATGATATTGAGGTTAGTGGTTAAATATAATGTTTCTCCAACCATATTAATTGTTTAAAATACACTGGCAGAGACTCACAAAGCTCACATGAATTTTAGCTGTCATCATTTTTCTCCTCACTAATTTCCAAGTTTGTATATAATTTTTCATTTCATGATCACTCCATGTACTTTTTTCTTTATGTAGTGTACAATCATTTCTTTTCGGAAGAAATGGTTCTTTCCTTTTATTTTGCTTCCTTGGATAGCCTAACAGTTGGATGTAAGAGAATGTCACTTTTATTTATTCTCTGTTTTCTTTTAAGTGAAGGCAAGGAAATTAACACCTTGATGGAAGGCATATTTTATAGAACATATTAACATCATAGAACTCTTAAAAACATCTCAGTCTATTATTATTACTAAAATTAAAGGAACCATCTTAATTTTCTACTTGTTCTAGTTTCCTCCTCAATTTCCACTGTTACAAAATGATGGTAATAAAAATGATTCTTGGAAAGCTAACTGAAACTCTTTAACATTGTAGTCAGTCCCGATGAGAAACACGGATCAAATTTCAGCCTGTGTGAAATGATGAACTCAATGAGAACTGGAACAAACAATTAAATTACCATATATGTTTCCCTGGATATTCTAATAACTTTAATATTCCGTTTGCTCTCAAACAGAGTCTAGAGTATTGAATATAGAAAATAGTAGTCTGCAGTGCACTCCAGAATAAAATTTCAATCACTAACAGACTAAAAAATATATTCAGAATAGTTTTGTGAAGATAATTTTGCCGTTATTTAAGACTTGTTTCACAAAGTGTTACTTGGCAGANCCGTTTGCTCTCAAACAGAGTCTAGAGTATTGAATATAGAAAATAGTAGTCTGCAGTGCACTCCAGAATAAAATTTCAATCACTAACAGACTAAAAAATATATTCAGAATAGTTTTGTGAAGATAATTTTGCCGTTATTTAAGACTTGTTTCACAAAGTGTTACCTGGCAGAATTTTTTTTTAAGGGATCACCACCATTTTCTTCACCACAATGCAGTTAGCTAGCTCACTCAGTATAAGCTCAAGTATGCAGGTGACATATAGAATGTACTTTGAAAAGTTTGCAATATGATATATGCCACCTAGAAACTATCTTACTTGAAAAAAAGTAAAAACAAATATGTTTCTACCATATTTAAAATATCTTTTCAGAGCTCAACTGACTAGTTTCTGTGGTGCATTTTTCATGGTTTAGTAAGATCAGTGTAAAACTATTAAATTCTGAAATTAACCATACCATTTTGTTATAATGAAAATATATGTGAGTATTCCAGCTCCCTGTAGGACAAAAGTGCTATCTAAAATTTAATTCATCCTTATAGTCTCCAAAAATGCTACAAAACAACCAGTAGAATAGCAAAAAACAAAAACAAAAAACACCAGCTAAGACCCACGCTTAACCAAGCCTAGGAGAAACCACTGCATATGATTACAAGGTTATTAAAACTAGCAGATAAGAATGGGAGGAAATAATAGCAAATGAAACAACAGACAGAGGATTAATTTCCAAAATATACAAGCAGCTCATACAACTCAGTATCAGAAAAACAAACAACCCAATCAAAAAGTGGGAAAAAGACCTAAAGAGACATTTCTCCAAAGAAATGTCTCACAAACAGGTGGCTAATAAACAGAAGAAAAGATGCTCAACACTGCTCATTATTAGAGAAATGCAAATCAAAACTACCATGAGATATCACCTCACACCGGTCAGAATGGCCATCCTCAAAAAGTCTACAAACAACAAATGCTGGAGAGGGTGTGGAGAAAAGGGAATGCTCTTGCACTGTTGTTGGGAATGTAAATTGATACAGCCACTATGGAAGACAGTATGGAGATTCCTTAAAAAACTAGGAATAAAACCAATATGATCGAGCAATCCCACTCCTAGGCATATACCCTGGAGAAACCAAAACTGAAAAATACACATGTATCCCAATGTTCATTGCAGCATTGTTTACAAGAGCTAGAATGTGGAAGCAACCTAGGAGTCCATCGAAAGATGAATGGATAAAGAAGCTGTGGTACATATGCACAATGCAATATTACTCAGCCATAAAAAGGAATGCATTTGAGTCAGTTCTAATGAGGTGGATGAACCTAGAACCTATAGAGTGAAGTGAGTCAGAAAGAGAAAGATAAATATTGTATTCTTAGATATATATATACGGAATCTAGAAAAATGGTACTGAAGAATTTAGTTACAGGGTAGCAGTGGAGAAACAGGCATACAGAATAGACTTATGGACGTGGGGAAAGGGGAAAAGAGGATGAGATGTGTGAAAAGAGTAACATGGAAACTTACATGACCATGTGTAAATTAGATCACCAGTGGGAACTGCTGTATGGCTCAGGAAACTCAAACTTGAACTCTGTATCAACCTAGAGAGATGGGATGGGGTGGGAGGGAGGTTTAAAAGGGAGGGGATATCCGTATGCTGCTGCTAAGTTGCTTCAGCTGTGTCCGACTCTGTGTGATCCCATCGACGGCAGCCCACCAGGCTCCCCCATCCAGGCAAGAACACTGGAGTAGGTTGCCATTTCCTTCTCCAATGCATGAAAGTGAAAAGTGAAAGTGAAGTCGCTCAGTCGTGTCCGACTCTTAGCAACCCCATGGACTGCAGCCTACCAGGCTCCTCCGCCCATGGGATTTTCCAGGCAAGAGTACTGGAGTGGGGTGCCATTGCCTTCTCCATATATATGTATACCTATGGCTAATTCATGTTGTAGTTTGACAGAAAAAAAACAAAATTCTGTAAAGCATTTATCCTTTGATAAAAAGTAAATCAATTAAAACACACACACACACATACATAGAACCTGGTTCTGGTTACTTAGAACCTGTACTAGCAGAGAGAAGCAGAAGAATTACACAGGGAATAGAGTGCAGCAGGGTCATAGGTGGCCCATCAAAGGATGCCATCCAACCATCTGATCCTCTGCCGTCCCCTTCTTCTCCTGCCTTCAATGTTGCCTAGCAACAAGGCCTTTTCTAATGAGTCAGTTCTTCACATCAGGTGGCCAAAGTACTGGAGTTTCAGCTTCAGTATCAGTCCTTCAAATGAATATTCAGAACTGATTCCCTTTAGAATTGAATGGCTGGATCTCCCTGCAGTCCAAGAGACTCTCAAGAGTCTTCTCCAACACCAGAGTTCAAAAACATCAATTTTTCAGTGCTCAGCTTTCTTTATAGTCCAACTCTCACATCCATACATGACTACTGGAAAAACCATAACTTTGTCTAGATGGACCATTGTTGGCAAAGTAATGTCTCTGCGTTTTAGTATGCTGTCTGTATTGGTAATAACTTTTCTTCCAAGGAGCAAGCATCTTCTAATTTCATGGCTGCAGTTACAATCTACAATGATTTGGGAGCCCACAAAAATAAAGTCAGCCACTGTTTCCATTGTTTCCCTGTCTATTTCCCATGAAGTGATGGGACCAGATGCCATGATTTTAGTTTTCTGAATGTTTAGTTTTAAGCCGACTTTTTCACTCTCTTCTTTCACTTTCATCAAGAGGTTCTTTAGTCCTTCTTTGCTTTCTGCCATAAGGATGCTGTCATCTGCATATCTGAAGTTATCAATATTTCTCCCAGCAATCTTGATTCCAGCTTGTGCTTCATCCAGCCTGGAATTTCACATGATATATCCTGTATATAATTAAATAGCAGGGTGACAGTATACAGCCTTGAGGTACTCCTTTCCTGAAGTGGAACCAGTCTGTTGTTCCATGTCCAGTTCTAATTGTTGCTTCTTGACCAGCATACAGATTTTTTAGGAGGCAGGTCAGGTGGTCTGGTATTCCCATCTCTTTAAGAATTTTTCCACAGTATGCTGTGATCCATAGTCAAAAGCTTTGGCATAGTCAATAAAGTGGATGTTTTTCTGGAACTCTCTTGCTTTTTTAATGATCCAACAGATGTGAGCAATTTGATTTCTGGTTCCTCTGCCTTTTCTAAATCTGGCCTGAACATCTGGAAGTTCGCAGTAAACATACTGTTGAAGCCTGGCTTGGAGAATTTTAAGCATTCCTTTGCTAGTGTGTGAGATGAGTGCAGTTGTGCAGCAGTTTGAACGTTCTTTGGCGTTGTCTTTTTTTGGGATTGAAATGAAAACTGAAATCTTCCAGTCCTGTGGCCACTGCTGAGTTTTCCAGATTTGCTGATATATTGAGTGCAGCACTTTCATAGCATTATCGTTTAGGATCTGAAATAGCTCAACTGGAGTTCCATCACCTCCACTAGCTTTGTTCATAGTGATGCTTCCTAAGGCCCACTTGACTTTACATTCCAGGATGCCTGGCTCTAGGTGAGTGATCACACCATCGTGATTATCTGGCTCATGAAGATCCTTTTTGTATAGTTCTTCTGGGTATTCTTGCAACCTCTTAATATCTTCTGCTTCTGTTAGTCCATACTATTTCTGTCCTTTATTGTGCCCATCTTTGCATGAAATATTCCCTTGGTATCTCTAATTTTCCTGAAGAGATATCTAGTCTTTTCCATTCTATCCTTTTCCTCTATTTCTTTGCATTGATCACTGAGGAAGGCTTTCTTTTCTTCCCTTGCTATTCTTTAGAACTCTCCATTCAGATGCTAATATCTTTCCTGTTCTCCTTTGCCTTTAGTTTCTCTTCTTTTCTCAGCTATTTGTAAGGCCTCCTCAGACAACCAAATGACTTTTGGCATTTCTTTTTCTTGGGGATAGTCTTGATCACTGCCTCCTGTACAATGTCATGAACCTCCATCCATAGTTCTTCAGGCACTCTGCCTATTAGATCTAATCCCTTGAATCTATTTGTTGCTTCCACTGTATAATCATAACAGATTTGATTTAGTTCATACCTGAATGGTATGGTGGTTTTCCCCACTTTCTTCAATTTCAGTCTGAATTTGGCAATGAGGAGTTCACAGTCTGAGCCACAGTAAGCTCCCGGTCTTGTTTTTGCTGACTGTATAGAGCTTTTGCATCTTTGGCTGCAAAGAATACAATCAGTCTGATTTTGGTGTTGACTATCTGGGGATGTCCATATGTAGTCTTCTCTTGTGTTGTTGTTGGAAGAAGGTGTTGGCTATGACCAATGCATTCTCTTGGCAAAACTCTATTAGCCTTTGCCCTGCTTCATTTTGTACTCCAAGGCCAAACTTGCCTTTTACTTCAGGTATCTCTTGACTTTCTACTTTTGTAGTCTAATCCCCTATAATGAAAAGCACATCTTTTTGGGGTGGTAGTTGTAGAAGGTCTTGTAGGTCTTCAACTTCAGCTTTTTCAGCATTACTGGTTGGGGCGTAGACTTGGATTACTGTGATACTGAGTTGTTTGTCTTTGAAATGAATAGCAATCATTCTGTGATTTTGATATTGCACCCAAGTACTAGATTTCGGACTCTTTTGTTGACTGTGAGAGCTGCTCCATTTCTTCTAAGGGATTCTTTCCCACACTCATAGATATAACGCTCATCTGAGTAAATTTGCCCATTCCAATCCAAATGGATTGGAATAGTTCACTGATTCCTAAAATATTGATGTTTACTCTTGCCATCTCCTGTTTGACCACTTCCAATTTACCTTGATTCAGGGACCTAACATTCCAGGTTCCTATGCAATATTGTTCTTTACAGCATCAGACTTTACTTCCATCACCAGTCACATCCACAGCTGGGCACTGTTTTTGCTTTGGCTCTGTCTCTTTATTCTTTCTGGAGTTATTTTTCCTCTCTTCTCCAGTAGCTTATTGGACATCTACCAACCTGGAGAGTTCATCTTTCAGTGTTCTATCTTTTTGCCTTTTCATACTGTTCATGAAAAGGGAATTCTCTAAGTTTGTGTTTTGGAGGCTGGGTCCTGCTTGTCGCCTACCCTTGACTCACTTGGGGGAATATTTTTTGGGAAGAAAATGGATTCTATCTTTAGAAGGGAAATATTGAAGAGACCGGAGACTTGGTAGTTTAGAGCACTAGCCACTAGGGGCTAAAAGAAAAGAGCATGGTGACTGTCTTAGAAAGGAAGTACATTGAGGAAAGATAGAGGCAATTTGAAGAGAGGTATAGGTGTTTACAGGTTTATGGATGAAAAAAGAGATGTAACCAAAAAAAAACCTGTTACGATGTTGAACAAAGATATCAAAAATTAGGTAGGTAAAACCAACCTTTTTTTTAAAAATTAACTTCATTATGGCTCAAAAGAGGTTGCTTAAGTACCAAAGAAACCATTCAAAGCCATTATGACATGCCACTGAATTGTTGCTTGTCTGAAAAAAGCAATATAAACACAGATAAACATGAATCCAGTATCATGAACATCCATTTAAGAAGATAACATAAAATAGAATTATAGATGTTCTATAGATGAAACAGTAAAAATAGTTAATAATCACATAAAAACTATTACATAATGTTCCAAGAGGATTTGGATAACATTAAACAAACAATTGGGGCTTCCCAAGTGGTTCAGTGGTAAAGAATCTGCCTGCCAGTGGAGGAGACAGAATAGACATGGGTTTGATCCCTGGGTTGGGAAGATCCCTTTGAGAAGGAAATGGGAATACCCATTCCAGTATTCTCGCCTGGAAAATTTCATGGACAGAGGAGCCTGGCAGGCTGCAGTCCATAGGGTCACAAACAGTTACATAATTACTATATTAAAATTTTCTATATGTTATATAAAGACTTTCTTTGCATTTAAAATACTCTAGGAAAATATATCATAGCAACCAGGCCCATTGTGAATATCTAAAATCTAAATCAGCCCTTTTGTTTTTTTTTTTTTGGTATATCTCTTAGCATCTTATAGCACTATTCTATATTTACTGGAGTCAAACAACTAGATTTCATTTTCATAATAGTTTATATTTTGTTTCAGTGGAGTGAGGTTTTTATTTTTTTTTCAGTATTGCCATAATAGACCAAATTGAGTGGTAGCACTTTCTCCCTTTAAAACTGGCTTTATCTCTGTCTTATCCATTCAGAAGGAAGTTGTGATCCTTGGCTGATTTCTCAGTCTGAGACATTGCAGCTTAAGTCCAGTGAAACACTTCAACCTGCTTCTTGTCATCTAAACTGAGAGTTCTGATCATATCTGAGACAAGTTCTGTTTCTTCTTTGTTTTTTTCATACCCTTGCTTTGATGGATCAGTCTTATTTAACATGAACTTTGAATGACTTTTGTAAGCCTTTGTTTAGTGGGTTTCTTCTCAGATGTCTGTGTTCAAACAAAATGCCTTTGAATGAAAGAAGCAATCTAACTGTATTAAACCATCAAAAACACTGGTCTTGTTCAAGGACATCTTGTTTGATGACAGATGTGAACATCAGTCTCTTCTCTAGAGCAAAACATGTATTTGTAAGCTTTAAGCGATGTGGTACAAAAGTTGATTTCAGATGGATTGACACCAGCCCCTGCCTTTAAGCTCTCAGTTCTTCAAAATATGTTTGAGGAAATCCATTTAATGCATTGAACAAATATATGTTGAAGCTTGGCAGCAAAAGTTGTTGACTTTTCTCCCCAATGCTGATGCAGTATTTATCACTCACCTTTGTACGTGTCTTTATGCTGTGTATTACATACACAAAGATGACAAAAGGTCTAGTTTTAAGGAGTCAAGTACTGATACAGGATATGGGCACATAAACTTATACTGCTGATTCTGTAAATATATATGCACAGGGTATATGAGAAAAGGGATCTACAAATCAAATCTAAATCCAGGAGTTCATGGTGCTATTTCAGAACTATTAAAAACAAACAAACAAACCCTTCCGTATACCATATATTATGTTCATTTTCATCAACAGTAGGACTAGATTTATTCTTTTAGACACCATTATTCATTTAATTCCATTTCCAACATACAATGCCATTATTTTCATCATCATCATTTAATAGTGAAGAAAGTTCAAGAATGTGGGAAGTGAAGTTACATTAGTAAAAGATGGAGGAGATTTAACTTCCCTTACATAATTACAATTGAACTCTGTGCCTCATGCTGCCTGCTGTCTTTTTTATTTATGGCAGAGACTGTTTTGCATATACATTTCAAACCAAAAATTTTCCCTTTGTTTAGATTTTTAATTCTTTCATCACTTCAGTCTGTAGTGGCATGTACTTAATCTTTTGTTTAGAATTTGCAAGGATTTTAGAGGATGACATGGGTAAAATTTCTATCACAGACTCAGAATATTTCACTAATTTTTCCCATGAAAAAGTAAGTCATTTAGCTCTGAGAACTTTGCATTTAAAAGTCCAAGAAAAATTTTATGCATTGCAAATTCACTTTATGCTTCCTTTTATAGTGATCCAAACTATAGTGTCTCATGTTCAATATGGTGTTTTTCAACTTCAACTGTAATGTCTTCCTTTGTTCAGTATAGAGAATAACTATCACCTATAACCCACCACCTATGAGAACCTAGAATATTCAACACAATAATGAGGGATATAGAAAACTTTTCTTTAACTGTGACTTTTTATAACAGAGAAAAAGATTTGATCATAAATTTTTGTATTTTTAAATGGTAAAGTATATGATGTTACTTGACATATACTAATTACTAAGAAATATTAGTATCTTCAGTCCTCAATTATAAAAGAGATTAAGAGTCAGTGGCATGGAAAGTAGTATATGCATACTTTTGGTGGAAAGAGGGTGAGAGGATCCACTGGGTTAGGGGAAAAAATCACAGTTTTTTTCTATCTAATTTTTAATTATTACATTCTATTATGTTGACTATTTTTGTATGTTTTATGTTCAGTTCAGTTCAGTCGCTCAGTCGTATCTGATTCTTTGCGACCCCATGAATCGCAGCACGCCAGAACACCCTGTCCATCACCAACTCCCAGAGTTCACTCAAACTCACGTCCATCGAGTCAGTGATGCCATCCAGACAGCTCAATCTCGGTCGTCCCCTTCTCCTCCTGCCCCCAATCCCTCCCAGCATCAAAGTCTTTTCCAATGAGTCAACTCTTCACATGAGGTGGCCAAGGAGATTCACCTTTAGCACCATTCCTTCCAAAGAAATCCCAGGGTTGATCCCCTTCAGAATGGACTGGTTGGATCTCCTTGCAGTCCAAGGGACTCTCAAGAGTCTTCTCCAACACCACAGTTCAAAAGCATCAATTCTTCGGTGCTCAGCCTTCTTCATAGTCCAACTTTCACATCCATACATGACTACTGGAAAAACCATAGCCTTGACTAGACAGACCTTAGTCGGCAAAGTAATGTCTCTGCTTTTGAATATGCTATCTAGGTTGGACATAACTTTTCTTCCAAGGAGTAAGCATCTTTTAATTTCATGGCTGCAATCACCATCTGCAGTGATTTTGGAGCCCCCAAAAATAAAGTCTGACACTGTTTCCACTGTTTCCCCATCTATTTCCCATGGAGTGATGGGACTGGATGCCATGATCTTCGTTTTCTGAATGTTGAGCTTTAAGCCAAGTTTTTCACTCTCCTCTTTCACTTTCATCAAGAGGCTTTTTAATTCCTCTTCACTTTCTGCCATAAGGATGGTGTCATCAGCATATCTCAGGTTATTGATATTTCTCCCGGCAATCTTGATTCCAGCTTGTGTTTCTTCCAGTCCAGCGTTTCTCATGATGTACTCTGCATATAAGTTAAATAAGCAGGGTGACAATATACAGCCTTGACATACTCCTTTTCCTATTTGGAACCAGTCTGTTGTTCCATGTGCAGTTCTAACTGTTGCTTCCTGACCTGCATACAGATTTCTCAAGAGGCAGGTTAGGTGGTCTGGTATTCCCATCTCTTTCAGAATTTTCCACAGTTTATTGTGATCCACACAGTCAAAGGCTTTGGCATAGTCAATAAAGCAGAAATAGATGTTTTTCTGGAACT